>JAQQZZ010157245.1:14796-26251 GCA_030265115.1 Mopalia vespertina | reverse complement strand
GGTCGGTCGGTCGGTCGGTCGGTCAGTCAGTCAGTCAGGCAGCTGGGTAATCATTAAAATTATATAAAATGATTAAAGCTGGTGTTGCATTTCTTCAATGTGAATTAGGCTCAAAGCATGATTTTCAATATATAACAGGTGGGTGATTGGAGTGCATATTTTTTTGGGTGGGGGGGGGGTCTGATGTTACGGCATCTTATTGCCCTGCATGTTTTCATGTTGTTAATTGTGCGTGATAATCTAAAGTGGTTTCTTTCACCCATTGGACTCACACGCCACCATATGTCATAGAAGTAAAATAACCTGAAGTGGACGTAAAACGCCAGTCAAACTAACATAGAAACAATCAAATGATAAGGGCTGCAGAGTAGGAGCACCTATTGGTACGAATTCAACCACTCGGTATTTACATAATATGAAGTACTATCACCAAAGCGCATTTGGAAGTTTATTGATTTACTGACAGTGTATAAGTGACATTTATTGTTCTAAGTTAAACAAGTTTACATACTTTGGCATTTGAGGCTAACATGTTATATATATCAGAAATTCAGTCAAATGTGATTTGCTAATAATTCATCAAAGAATTTTAAAGCACTTGTTATTGAAATCTTCAAATAATACGAATAAGTTAATGCGTGCTTTTTTGAAAAAAATAATTGACTGTATCCTTGTATTTTATCCTACCATATGTTTATGATTTTTTTTAAAAATCGAAAACCTAAGAAGTTGAAGAATTAAGGTACTTGCGGTATATCAACAGTAAACATGGATATTTAACAACTCTTCAAGTGGTCAATAAAATTTTGGCGTGCTTGATATCAGGGTATTCATTGGTTTTTACGGGTAGATGCGTGGTTACAGTGAATGTTAACTTCGGGTTGAGACTGACTGAAGATTGAAGACTGACAGTCCAGCAATAGGTTTAACATGGAGGGAAAATCTAATGAAGCCTACCAAGGTAAGTCTCAGAGAATAACACAACTCACCATACACTTATCATTTTAAGATCATGGGAAATTTCGTTAGATGTGAAGAAAGAAAGCAATTAGGACCCCAAATGTATACTTAATTAATACCGGACTACAGATTTGAAAGTAGTTTAGGGTGGGGATGGATGTCATGGGGCTATAAATTATAGATTTTTGTCTTCAGTTTCCTAATGTTAATGTCAGACGTTCCATCTAACATATTGGACAGAGTACCTGTAGATCGAATGATGCACAAAGTCACAGGTTAATTTGATAAGACGCTATGGTAAATGAACTTGGAGAAGCTCGTTTCTACCATGGTGACGAAGACGGCTAGATGAAGAAATACAGATATCCATATTTAAAGTTATTTTTGTGCTGCCGACATCACAACAAGAATACGAAATAAAATTAAAAAATTAATTGATATTTTGATCTATCCAGTGGTAGACGTCTTCGGCATAATGGTAACAATGATCGACCACATGTTATAAGACATTAATTACGTGAAAAACTACGCCTTAAATGTATACCGAATTCTGGTTTCATATTATGGTATTTGTAATTTGAAATGACGGATGGTGATTTTTATGCACAGGAAGTCGTGTGCTTAATGAGAAAACGGTAAATGAAAATTCACAGCCCGGACGAGAAAAAAGTGGCTTTGATAATCAAACAAACACATGTTAACCGTTTTTATCCGGACATATATGGCATTATTATTGATATAGCATTGATCCCTTTCAGGCGCCGATGATGAGAAACCGTATGAGATTATTAAGGGAAAAGAGAGCAGTGAAGATGGGCATTCCGTGGTTATTGAGAATACCGTGCAGCTGAAGAAACAAGTGGGTCTGATCAGTGGAATAGCCATTATTGTCGGTACAATGATCGGTGAGTTATCACAACAGTCAATGGACCATGTTCGGCATGTAACGGTGGTTTTATCTGTAGATTGAGTTTATATTATACATTATATTAGTACCACGACGGTTAGTTATCCCATAATATTAGTACCACGACCGGTGAGATATGAGATTTGTCCCAGAATCGCCATTATAATGGTAAGATAATTATCACACAATCGTCTGTAGAATGATATGAGATTTGTCACAGAATCGCCATTATAATAGTCGAAGAATTGCCTCACAATCGTCAGTATAATAGATGGAAATTTGTCACAGAATCGCCATTATAATGGTCGGAGAATTGCCTCACAATCGTCAGTAGAATGATATGAGATGTTTTACAGAATCGCCATTATAATGGTCGGAGAATTGCCTCACAATCGTCAGTATAATAGATGGAGATTTGTCACAGAATCGCCATTATAATGGTCGGATAATTGTTACACAATAGTCAGCATAATGATAGGAGATTTGTCACAATCGCCAGTATAATAGATTGAGATTATTCACACAATCGTCCTTATAGTACACTGATAATTGTCACACAATTGTCAGTATAATAATCAGCGAATTGTCTCACAATTATCCGTATAATGATTGGAGAGTTATCTCACAATCGAAAGTATAATGGTCGGAGCGCACATCTATTTAAATTATTGTTTCCATTCAAATACCCTTTACCAACAGTACTTAATTGAATTAATACTAGCAATCATATTCCAGACACCTCACGGTAATGTCCGTAAATTGTGGTCGTGTGTTGATCCTTCAATCGTTAATTTCTATCCAGGTTCTGGTATATTTATCTCCCCTAAGGGTGTATTGCGTGGTACAGGCTCTGTGGGCGCCAGTCTCCTAGTGTGGGGCGGATGTGGTGTTCTCTCTCTCTTTGGTATGTATATAGAAATAGTTTTCTTTTCATCACCATTAACATCCGTATCATCACCCTCATCATTATTAACATCATCGTCATCAGTAGCAGCCACGACATCAGCACCATTGTCATCAGCAGCAACATAAGCTAACCGTCATCACCATTAACATCAGAATGCTGATGACACCTGTGCCCATTCAGTAGGATGATTCAGGCCAAAGCACTAACATAATTATATGCATAAGACACATACAAAAAAAAGAGTGTAAAAGAATTATCCCATGCTAAAAGAATATCAAATAAAATAGATATTTTAATATCTAATAGCGCTAACGCTTTATAGATAGTGTCAGTGTCGATTTCCTTAAACAGTTGTTATCGACGCCGACGCTTCATAGACAGTGTCGGTATCGGTTTCTTTAAACAGATGTTATCGGCGATAACGCTTCTATAAACATTGTCGGTGTCGATTTCCTTAAACAGTTGTTATCGGCGCTGACGCTTCATAGACAGTGTCGGTATCGGTTTCTTTAAACAGGTGTTATCGGCGCAAACGCTTCTAGAAACAGTATCGGTGTCCATTTCTTCAAACAGTTGTTATCGGCGATAACGCTTCTATAAACAGTATCGGTGTCGATTTCCTTAAACAGTTGTTACCGGCGCTAACGCTTCTATAAACAGTATCGGTGTCCATTTCTTCAAACAGTTGTTATCGGCGAAAACGCTTCTATAAACAGTATCGGTGTCGATTTCTTTAAACAGTTGTTATCGACGCTAACGCTTCATAGACAGTATCGGTGTCGATCTCTACAAACAGTTGTTATCGACGCTTCACAGACAGTACCAGTGTCGATTTCTTCAAACTCTTGTTATATGCGCATAAGCTTCTAAAGACAATGTCGGTGTCGATTTCTACAAACCGTTGTTGTCGGCATTGACTCTTCTATAGGCAGTGTCGGTGTCGATTTCTTCAAACAGTTGTTATCGGCTTTGACGCTACTCTAGACGGTTTCGGTGTCGATTTGTTTAAACAGTTATTTTCGGCGCTGACGCGCCTATAGGCAGTGTCGTTGTCGATGTTTTTCAAACAGTTGCAATCGGAGCTGAATGTACTATACAGACGGTTTGAATATGTTTATTTGTATATTGTGTATCACGTAACTACGAGTTAGCTATCTCATAACTACGATTTACTCACAAAAATGAAGTAGCTTATGCTATATATAATGACGACATAAAGGCCCTGCTAATTCGCGATAAATAAATAACTTAGTCGTAATAACGACATATTGGTCTTACTAACTTGCGATTACGATAAAGCTTACTAGTAATTACAACATAGGCCCTACTGTAAACCGGCAACAACGAATTAGTTTACTCGTAATTACAACAATGGCCCTATTATAAACTGGCAATAACGAATTAGTTTACTCGTAATTAAGACCTCTGTCCGTGTAGCTCGCCGTAAGAGTATATCTAAATCGTAATTACGATAAAAAAAACCCTTAAATAAAGCGAAATAACTTACTCGTAATTTCCGACATAAAGGCCCTACTTACTTGCGATATCGAAATAATTTACTTATAATTACGGCATACATTGGAGAATGAATTGATGTGGATAGTGGCCGCTGTAATTGTCCGATCATAATCTGTCAATCATCGGTGGCCAGATCTCGTGTTTTTTTTCTTCTGAATTGTGTATCCGGACACTGTATAGTAGCAGATATGAATATCCTTAATCCAGTACCGGTTCCAATATTGTATTCACATATCTACTGACTACAACTTGATGCCTGTACACCTATACATAAGACCTACCTAAATAACCTACCTAAATCCTGGTTTAAAAGCGATAAATATTTTCTATATGCTTTCGAATCGTACTCAAACAAATGTTTATAAGCCCGAGTCTTGAGCATTCGCTGTTAACAGTGTGTACCTTTGTCATATATATTTTGCCTATGCTTAAGCCCATTTTGTATTCGTTTACCAGGTGCGTTGACTTATGCAGAGCTTGGGACGATGATTCCGAAATCAGGGGCAGAGTACCCATACCTATACGAAGGAATATCTCCAATCGTGGCTTATCTGTACGCCTGGGTGACTGTAACTGTTTTAAAGACGTCTTCCTTCGCCATTATCTGTTTATCATTTGCTGAGTATGTCGCTGATCCATTCTTTGACAACTGTGGTCCACCAGAGATCGTTATCAAATTTCTGGCCTGCCTTGCTGTTGGTTAGTTCATTTACACATACATCTCTTTTGGGGTCTATGTTATATTTTGAATAAATGAAGAGAGAAAAATTTGCTTGCCTCCACCATTTTTTTCTCTTCATTTATTCAATCAGAAGTCTTTCAAGCAGTAATATGAAACCAGCCTTTACCCAGTCTCAATAGTTTTGTGACTTTCAGTGGACTATCATAGTGCCATATGACTCATTGCGCAAGAAATGGCGGGAATTTCGTTCGTTTCGCGCAGTTTGAATGTCAGAATTCCCTAGCTGACGCCTTATGGGTAAAATTTAACCTTTGAAAAGCGGTAGAAATAGCTTTAGCATGATTTACCCATGATTCCATATCCAATTCATGTCCTTCGAGGTTTCTCTATGTCTCGCTAGGGGGCGTTTTCAACACTCAGCGCTAATCTGGTCACAATGCCGTTGAGACTGGGTAATGGCTGGTTTCATACTTCTGCTTGATAGACTTATGATTCAACCTATAGTATGCCCTGCTAGCATAGACACGAGTTCGAATCCCGGTGGTGGCAAGCAAACGATTATTTCTTTACAATAGAAATATTGTTCTTATCTAGAAAATTGGAAACACGTGTTTCGTAGATTTAATTTGTATGCATCTGCCAGAAATTGATCCGGGGACCTATCGCTAGCGGGCCAACAGTCCACCGACAGAATATGTAGATCAATCGGTAGAGAAACCTAAATTTCCCAGGTTAGAATCCCGGTGGAGGCAAGCAAATTTTTCTCTCTTCATTTATTCAAAATATATATACCCTACCCACGCATCACAACACATGAAATGTAACAGTATTGTAGAAAGTTAATTGCGATCGGTGTTTATCGCTTGCTATAAAACTTAGCAACTGATATAGCTTATATACAGTGTTTCCATGGAGCGATTGGAGGGTAATTATATAAACCAAGGCATTGCACAAAGCATAACATGTAAAAACAAAACTTTTCTGCAGCACGCAGTAAAGTGTCACATTTACGAGGGAAAAAAATCCTTATATGTCAACCACATATAAATAATAAATGATTTTATTGCTTATATGTGGGTGAAATAAAAGGATTTCCTGCACTCGTAAAAGTGACATTTACGACTTTATTTATGGCATTTAATTTTAACTCTGCAATATCCTGGATGTAATACACTAGACTGATGTTATAGCACAGTTAATATGTTATGAAGAGATGACGTCACTTTTTTCATGTCATCTTAATTGTGACGTCAGGGCGATGTCGCGATGTCATATACTTTGTTACAATATGATGTTCCAATAGCGTCGCTGTTGTTTTGTGACGTTATCTCTGGTTCGTGCACTACAATGTCAAGATTTCCATACAAACATCACTCCAAAATGAACACATTTGTCTTGGTTTGAGAAAAAGTTTATCCAGCTCGAGCCAGTGTACAGCACACGAATCAATAAGTATAGAAAACCAATCGACTGCTTTAACTTAACCGTCAAACGTCTTTCGCTGAATAAGACCTCTATGAGATATTGAAACTGTTTGAACTCAGTTTCAAATGTAATAATTTCGAGTTCAATGGTCAAATGTACCAAAAATTAAAGGTTGTGCTTTTGGCTTTCAGCTATTTGAGCTATTGGCTTGATGGTTAAGTCCCAGCTTTGCCTCTAATTTTATGGCAGAGTGGAGACAAGAAACCATTGGGAAGTGTGGTAGTCCTGTTTGTCCTATAAACAACCCCTAAATTGGGCTTTCGTTATTTGCATGACATATTTATGATATGGCATCATTCCATATAAGAACTTGATCTCTGTATTGCCACACTTAATCAACATGACCCTAATATTAAAATTCAGCCTACTATTAGTATTGATAGTATACAAGTTTTAGATGTTACAGTCTACAAAGGTTACAGATAGCCATTAACAGCTCCATATTAAATCTGTCCGTCTTCCACACACCTTCAGGGAAATCTTTAAATCCCCAATAGTACGGTTTCACTGACATTGCAGAACATTCCTTACCTTCCCTCCAGATGTCTGTAGGTTACCCATAACTACTCGAAATTAGAATCTTTTCTCTCAGAGGCTATGTATAGCATAAGAGGAATGCAACGACATCCCTAGTCATTTTTTAAAGAAATATATATATATATGTAAGTTATATATATGTAAGTAATATATATGTAAGTTAATAATGGACTTTAAATATATAAAGAGAAATAGAGTAAGAGTTGGCCTAATTATGAGTAATAAAATTGTTGTTTAACGGTGATATATTTCCTTCCAGTTACAATCTGTATTGTGAACGGTTACAGCGTTAAATTGGCCTCTCAAGTCCAGGTCTTCTTCACCGCCGTCAAAATCCTAGCATTGATCATAGTAATAATAGGAGGTCTGGTCAAACTAGGAGAAGGTAACTATTATCTCTCACTTCAAAATCCTAGCATTGATCATAGTAATAATAGGAGGTCTGGTCAAACTATGAGAAGGTAACTATTATCTCTCACTTCATCACCTTCATCAGATTAGTTTATCACAACCACCTTTAGTATCAGGATCTCACTGGAAACAACCCTCGACACACTGGCAACAAACAAAGACAAGACGGGACAAACACAGGACAAAAACAGAACCAGCGAACAATTGGAGGGAGCTCCGTGTTGTCCAGGTTCTTTCAGAAGTAATGGACAATATCACGTTAATCTGTTCTAACGCTGTTGTGGTTTCCTTCACGCACTGGGCTGGCACTCCATCATATGAGTGAATAACATGAGGTGCAGTTTAAAAGCTCAATCAAACAACCACCCGAATCATAGCCCTCTTCACCACAACAGTATCTACCATACCCCTCTACATCATTACAAACTGTCACAATTCTCACAACATTCTTCATCATAACCGTCTTGTTCACGGTCATGTTCACCACAACACTTCATCATGACCGCCTTTATTGTGGTTACGTTTACTACGACACTTCATCATAACCGTCTTCATCACGGTCAAGTTCATCACAAGACTTCAGCATGGCCGTCTTTATCGCCGTCACGTTTACCACAACACTTCATCGTAACCGTCTTTATCGCGACCACGTTCATCACAACACTTCATCACAACCGTCTTGACCACGGTCACAACACTTCATCATAACCGTCTTGATCAAGGTTACGTTCATACAAAAAAACTTATCATAACCGTCTTCACCACGGTCATGTTCACCATAACAATTCATCATAGCCGTCTTTGTCACGGTCACGTTAATCATAACACTTTATTATAACCGTCTTCATCACGGTCACGTCCATAACAACACTTCATCATGACCGTCTTTATCGCGGTCACGTTTACCATAACACTTTATCATAACCGTCGTAATCGCTGCCACGTTCATCACTACACTTCATCATAACCGTCTTTATCGCGATCACGTTTACTACAACACTTCATCATAACCGTCTTTATCGCTGTCACGTTTACTACAACACTTCATCATAACCGTCTTTATCGCGGTCACTTTTACCATAACACTTCATTATAACCGTCTTCATCACGGTCACGTTCATTACAACACTTCATCATGACCGTCTTTATCGCGGTTACGTTCACCATAACACTTCATCATAACCGTCTTTATCACGGTTACGTTCACCATAACACTTCATCATAGCCGTCTTTATCGCGGTCACGATCATCACAACACTTCATCACAACCGTCTTTATCGCTGCCACGTTCTTCACTACACTTCATCAAAACCGTCTTCATCACGTTCACGTTCACCAAAACATTTCATCATAACCGTCTTCATCACGGTTACGTTCATCACAACACTTCATCATAACCGTCTTTATCGCGATTGCGTTCATCACAACACTTCATCATAACCGTCTTTACCACGGTTGCGTTCACCATAACACTTCATCATAACCGTCTTCATCACGGTTACGTTCATCACAACACTTCGTCATAACCGTCTTTAACACGGTTGTGTTCACTATAACACTTCATCATAACAGTCTTTATCACGGTTACGTTCATCACAACACTTTATTATAGCCGTCTTCATCACGGTCATGTTCACCATAACAATTAATCATAACAGTCTTGATCACGGTTACGTTCATCACAACACTTTATTATAACCGTCTTCATCACGGTCATGTTTACCATAACACTTCATCACAACCGTTTCCATCACGGCCAAGTTCATCACAACGGTCTTGTTGACGATCAAGTTTACCACAACACTTCATCATAACCATGTTCAATAAAACCCTAGTCGCCATAACCCTCGTCATCACAGGTTTTTTTTTTTCTCATTTAAAACACATTAAGAAAGGACACTCGATATGGGTGTCATGTGCCATATTACACCTTTAGCTTGGTGGCTGAAGCCCTAAGTCTTTAAAAGAAATAGAAGGGGTTCAAAGATCGTGTCTGCCTCTAAAGTTTCTGAATCTAAATTGAAAATTATCTTTGAAGTGGACGTCATCTAATGAGCACTCCGAAATAGACGTGTTTACAGCTTGAATACATGTCGTCGTATGAAGTTACCACGTCTTAAATATCACAAGGATTGCATCAGAAGTGTGCTTCAGTTTTAAAGATCTAATTGTTCCTGCTATTTTAGTATGGGGCACTTAAGAAATACTACAGCCACTCCGTCTTTCTGTCCGCCCTCTTGTCCGTCTGTAATGTTATTATTAACGCAAATATAACTTGAAAGTTAGCTCACCGATTTTCTTTAAATTTAAAGTTAGCTTCACTCAACTCATACCCCAACCAGTATTATTTTCCGCCGAATTACGCAAAACAATAGGATTCTAGACATCATTACAAGAAAGATTTGTTGTCAAAACTATATTTGACCAGGAAGCTGAGCATATCTAGTCAAAATAAGTGTTTAGCTCGTGATCTGCTGGCTTCGTGGCTGGTTCGTTTTTAAATGTGTTCTGTCAATTCACTACAGTTAATTTCGTTATAACCATTTACGTCCCAGTCATCTTCATCACAATCTAACTTCGTCATGCACAGTAAACGTGACCAGGGTTACTTTTCGTCATATTCATCTTCACCACAATCTAGCTTCGTCACGCACAGTACACGTGACCCGAGTGACTTTTCGTCATATTCATCTTCACCTCATCTACGTCATGTTCATCTTCAGCACAGATCACTGGTAATCCTCTCTGGTAAACGGGATACTCTTTGCTTTTTTACAGGCAATACAGTCTATTTATCAGAAGGCTTTCAAGATACCACTCCAGATCCGTCGCTCATAGCATTAGCATTTTATAACGGACTCTGGGCTTATGATGGCTGGTAGGTTACGAAAATATTTTCTCTACCTTTGACTTAACTTTGCAGAAGTGACATTTCATCTAATCTGTAATTGGAACTTGTGAAAACCATAAAGATAGTTTATTGTAAATTAATTAAAACTCAGGTGTAAATGATGAAAACCGGGTAATAGATTTGACCGATACTCGAATAAAGGCAATAGTTTTAATGATACTTTGCTGGTTAAATCGTCCAGGTAATTATTGTTTATATGTAGGCCCTATTGGTCCACACAGTGAAAATGGATACGCCATATATATTATTGTCATTGATTAAAATAAATTATTTTATTATTCAGGAATAATTTAAACTTCATCACAGAGGAGCTGATCAACCCATATGTGTAAGTGAGTAACTGAATAAAAAGTTTGGCGTAAGTTTAAGTGAGCTCAAGTAACACGGAGAAGGTCCTTTGGCATCAGCCGTACACGTTCGGGTATATGTAGCCATGGTACCATAACCGTATATAATAAACGGCTATCGGGACATCTTATATTTTAAGGTAAGGTAAACTTTAAGAACTAGTCCATCGAATTTTCGGTATTTTTCTAGAAACATTTCGATCTTAATGTAAACTTTACGCCTTCAGGATACTTTTTGGCACCATTGAATTTACCAGAATAATAACCCACTATGAATTCTTGGCCTATAAAGTTCTGAATGGAGAAGTCGCTTCTCGGAAGCTCTATGTTACAGCACTTAGATTCGAAACGCTATTAGGAGAATAGATCATGTTGGGTTACCATTAAGGGGATTGGGTGATGGTGATTCTTGCTAGCCGTTGGTGAACGGTTGAAATACAAATCACTGTTTGTCGAGAAAAAAAGTGGAAATTGCTGGACGAGTTCTTTGAGTTCCCTATCCAGGAAAAGATTGGATGTCCACACAGCCGTGTATTATACGGCTAGGGTTGCTTTCAATTATCTTAAAGATAGTAATTATCTGTAATAACGTTTTGAATAAATGTTTTTGTGTGTGTGTTGCTGTTAAGTAACCATACTGATACATTGAGCTTGACAAGTGAGCTCACAATGAAGTACATTGAGTGGTATGGGTGTAAATTAAGCAGAATGTTGAGTTTGTTATGTCCGCTAATAGTTCAGTAGTTAGCATTTGGTATGGGTGTAAATTAAGCAGAATGTTGAGTATGTT
>JAQQZZ010157245.1:0-14696 GCA_030265115.1 Mopalia vespertina | reverse complement strand
ATGTCCGCTAATAATGCAGTAGTTAGCATTTGGTATGGGTGTAAATTAAGCAGAATGTTGAGTTTGTTATGTCCGCTAATAATGCAGTAGTTAGCATTTGGTATGGGTGTAAATTAAGCAGAATGTTGAGTATGTTATGTCCGCTAATAATGCAGTAGTTAGCATTTGGTATGGGTGTAAATTAAGCAGAATGTTGAGTTTGTTATGTCCGCTTATAATGCAGTAGTTAGCATTTGGTATGGATGTACACTAAGCCAAATGTTGAGTTTATTATGTCCGCTAATAATGCAGTAGTTAACTTTTGGCATAATGGTTAATTAAACTTTCTTAACTGGATTTCATTTGACGAACGTATATTTCCATTTATTATTCAGAAACCTGCCTCGATCAATAATAATTGGTATTCCGATGGTTACGATTCTCTATCTATTAACCAATATTTCATACCTGACTGTCATGTCGAAAGAGGAAATTCTCGCATCACCAGCGGTCGCCGTGGTAGGTCTATTTGTTTTATTTTAAGCCACAATACTACAATTAGGGGAAGGCGCTACTCTCAATGGTAATATATGTAATTTGGTTTATCTTAGCCTTTTTCTGAGAACAGGTGTGTGATAAATATTTGTAATGTTCGTAACTGTTATTACCATGACCCACGAGCTAGACAAACGTTTTAATTAATAGTCGACTGTAGGTTTACTTCCCATTTTACTGATTGACGATTAACGACTGCTAGTTGGTTGACCGGGTGATTGAGGAGGTATGTAACTTTACTATCGATATTTTGGTTGTTCATTAAACTCGACCATGGATCAGCAATCCGCTTTTAGAGTGGTGACTCCATGAATGTCCACCGCTGGTGTTTGTTACGACTAGGTGTGTATTAATCTAAATCATATTCTGATGAAGTAATTATAAGGCGTTCATGACAACCCCTCCCCAGCCTAATTAATCAACTATCATCTGGTTTAGTGACGATAGGGTGTTAATAAATCCCCCCCCCCCCTGAAACAACTGTCCTATGGTTTAGTGACGATAAGGTGCTAAGACCCCCCCCCCCCCTCTGAAACAACTGTCCTCTGGTTTAGTGACCATTATGTGCTGATCAGTCCCCCCCCCCGCCCTAATATTCAACTGTCTACTTTATTGACAGTTCTGTGCTTATCTACCCCGCCCCGGGCGAACTGTCCCCTGGTTTAGTGACGATTATGTGCTCCCCCCATGAATCAACTGTCCCTTGGTTTAGTGACGATTATGTTCTCTTCAATCCCCCCCTCCCCCTATTGATCAACTGTCCCTGTGAATACTGGCGATGATGTGGTCATCGATACCGCGCCCATTATTCAACTGTCCTCTGATAATTGAAGATTAGGTGCCCCCTCCCCCTGAATCAACAGTCCTCTGGTTTAGTGACGATCATGTGATCACCAGGTGTTCATCAGATCCCTCCCCCTGTCTGTTGGTTTATTGACAATAACAAGTGAATTTATCTGAACTTATCAACTTAAGTTGGAATTAAAAGATGCTAAGCTCAACTCTGAATCAATTGTCTGTTCGTTGGATGATGGAATGTATATATTGAATATGTCAATGTCTACTATACCTGTATCCCAATAGCAGTTAAAATCTTTACTTGTAACAATTAAAATATTAAAAAGCTGAAAACCGTAAATCCTTTATGACAAATTAGTTTATGCACTACATTGCAAACATCCAGTAAATGTAGTTCTTGTCGAATGAAATACATTTGCTGTGTTAAAGGGTATAGAACGATTGATCAATCCCAATTAAATGAATTCAAATGTATAATAGAGCAATATTTATTGTGCACAGACCTGGGGAGAAAGAGTTCTAGGACCTGCGGCAATTATTATTCCCATTGCTGTAGCTTGTTCAACATTCGGAGCAGGCAACGGGTCGTGTTTTACTGGTAGCAGGTAAGCATATTTGGGTGAGAGGTATTTTATAGTCCCTTCTGTATGTCACCGCAAACGAGACTTGGTTCCATAGTACATCTTCCAACGACAAGCATAAAAAGAAATAGCCTTATGCTTAACAACATCCAATCGCCAACGGCATAACGTTAGCATATCACTTATCGATAGTCGTAATAAATGTTAGCTGGGAAATTCAGGGAAAGGTAGTTTAACCCGTTCTGCCCTTACTCTGAGGATAAATAATCATTGTATGCCTTATTGGATTTTGGAGTAGACTTGTCATATTTGACCGTCACACTTATATCAGTAACACGCTATGTATTATTGACCTAATGGTATACAGCTGGATCTCAGCATAAAGTTTATCTCTGGTAATCTCTATGATCTCAGTAGCGACTATAGGATAAGATTTTGTCAGCAAAACTTAGTCAAGCGAGGCCTGCTTGTCCACAACATGGCTGAAAAAAATAATAATGTGGACATAAAGATTCCACTCAGATCCTTCACGCAACGCCAAGTTTATCCAAGGCGTTCTTTTTTTTCTTCTCACTATTTGATTGAAGTACCATATTGCGACACAATAGAAGAAACATGTATCCAGAGTTATCGGCCCTTGCAATCTCTTTAAACCTCTATAGCACCTCGGAAATACCATTAGATGTTATTATTAAACGGCGACACAATTATACACTTAAATAGTGATGACAGCCAAAGTTTGTAATTCCAGTGAACATGCCACCCAAACGATTTACTCCTATTAGTCAAGAGGATTAGTCAATAGCTGCTTTTGTCTACTCCAAAATGGCACTTAGCCCCATCAAGGTGATAACTTTTACCGATATTCCTGATAATTTGCAAGTGTACAAAAACACTTCTTAATAATTTCCCGTATGACCATGGAGTGGGTGTGAGTACCAATACCTACATATACCTAACAACATTACCGGCAAACGGTACCGAAATAGACGTTCCCGAGATGAAATTATCGAAAAGTGTAACCAGTTTACACCAAATAACTGAAAAGCAGAAACAGTTCTTTACCAAATTACTGAAAAGCATTACCAGTTTGTTAAAAGAAATTAGCAAAGAGGAAACGAGTTTCGGTAAAGTAATTAAAGTGTACTTCGAAAATTGATTTTACGAGTGAACGTTGTGTAGTCTCATAACTATTTTGCTGATTAAAAAGAGGAATTGTTCAAACGATTGCCAATAATATTGTTAAATAACATTTGAGAAGATTCTTTTTATCTTGTTGCGGTAATTATTTTGCTTTCAGGATATCGTTTGTAGCCGCCCGTCAAGGTCATTTACCTGGATTCCTGTCATATGTGAACGTGAAGCAATACACACCTATCGTCTCGCTCCTTGTTAATGTAAGAGATTTATAAAACATTTTTGTAAATGTCAGTATATTATTTTTGATAGTTTGGAAGCTCTAGCTTTAATTAAACAGAATACGAATTGTAAGGCATAAAAAGAAAAAACGTAGAAGAAACAAAACCCCGGGAAAATACATATTACACCGGTGTAGAGCTGTACTGTAACGTTGTATGATACATACTTTAAATTAAACGACTATTATGACAAGTTTGTTTATTACTTCCCAGGGCATTATTAGCTTGTGTTTCATCATACCGGGTGATATCAGCACACTTATTGACTTCTTCAGCTTCACAGCTTGGTTGTTTTACGGAGCCACAACAACGTCTCTTCTGGTTCTTAGATATAAACAGAAAGACGCTAAAAGGCCATATAAGGTAAGAAGAAAAACAGACAAAGCAATTTTAAAATGCTACAAATAAACGAAAACCAAGAGCTCAAGTGAGTCGCAATATATGCCCGAAGACATCTTTCCACATGGAATATTAAAATCGAGTTTGAATAGAACCCACCAGGTGACAACATGTCTAGACAAGAATACATCAAACAAAACCCCACACGACATCTTGACACGTGGAATAGCTTTACTCTGTCTTGTCAAATGGAACACTCATACTATCTTAGTTTGATTTGAATTCCATAAGCAGGTTTCAAGTTAATCTTGATCAAAAAGTTGACAAGAGATTTCAAATAAACCAGGTACAACAAACAAAAGCCTACATGACATCTTAACACATGGAATATCTTAACTCTGTCTTGTCAAATCGAACACTCATACTAACTAAGTTTGATTCGAATTCCAGAAGAAGTTTTCAAATTAACATACAGAAACGAAATTTGCACTTTGCCACCAGGTGGCGCCACCTGTAGTTCGACATACGCCAAAACTAATCCCAAGCGACGTCTTTTCACATGGAACTATCACACTAAGTTTGATTTGAATTCCACAAGAAGTTTTCACGTTAACATACAGAAACCCAACTTAACTTTGCCACCAGGTGGCGCCACCTGTGGGTCGACATACACCAAAATCAATCCCAAGCAACGTCTTGTCACATGGAACACACTTACTAAGTGTAAGGGCCAAACAAGACTTTGAAATTTCAAATGACATTTGTATTACATGTTTCGTATTGTTATGTATGTACATATTGCAGAGGCCGTTTTGCGAAACAAGGGAGTTAACTCTACCTACAAATCTCACATTGTCATGGAGAACTGGTAGAACTCAACCGCTTCTTTTCGTCCCTAAAATCTAAACTTACAGAGAACTATAAGTTTTGAACGACATTTAGAAGTGGGGTAACATAATTATAGAATTTCTGGATAACCACTTCTTGTTTTGTGGTAGTACACAACGTTTTGCTACATATGCCTGTATCGTCATCAGGTGTAAATTGACTAAACAAAAATAGAAGAGGTAGAAGTTATATAGCAGTATAAAGTTTGAGTGTATACTACTCTTTGTGTTAATCCTGATAAAACACAAATTCAAGTCTTTATAGGGGGTGGTAGACATTTTTGGTATAGTAGATGGTCTTTTGATGATAAATTTTTTGAAGTAGTAGATAGATTTTATTATTTAGGAATAACTCTCATGTTATGGAAAATTTCGTATGACACAAAAAGTACTAGCAGAACAAGGCAGGAAATCACTGAAACAAATCCGTCTTTCTATTTATTTAATATTTAATTTTTTTTTTCATTTTGCAATGACCAACTATTTATTTTTATCTCATATGGAGTTTATTCTCCTATGCATCCCTGATATTGCTGCGATCTTAAATTACGGTGCTGAGGTGTGGGGATTCCACTTATCTTTTTGTAAAAAAATTATGAGGTGTATAGGCAAACGAGCTATATGACTGTCATGATCCCCAATGCGCTGGGGAGGTTCCAAATGCTCATCTACAGGAAATTAAATATTTATTGGTTAAAGATTTTAAAGTCTGAAAACTGTATAATAAAGGCTGTCTATAATGATTTATACTGTACAATAATATATGGTGGTCAAACTAAAATCTGGCTGTTTAAGGTAAAGAAACGAGGTAAAAATAATAGCTATGGCTATGTCCGGGTACAGCAAAATGTGGCAAACGAAACTGTGTTTATTCAAACACTGAAACATAACTATACAGCTGATATTCTTAGTGGCATAGAAAAGGAGAGCAAATGTTACTTACATCGTCATCTTACCACATCCTACTCAATTCAGCCGTTCCTTAAGTTCCTAAAGTTTGTAGCCAAACAATCAATTTGTAACATACGTTTAAGCACCCATGCACCAATTAGAAATTATAAGTGATAAATATGTAGATAATAATTGTGAAGTACCGATATGTAAAAATAAAAACAGTAGACGAGTTTGATTTTATGTTAGAATGCCCAGCTTATATGGATCTTTGGGTTAAATATAATAAAGTGTATACTACCATAACAGACCTTAAGTAGATACAAACACAAACTCCTGAGCTACTAGTAGCTCAGGAGTTTGTGTTTTTATCTATTTAATTCAACCCAAGTATGAGTCTTAAACAATAGACCTTAAGTATTCAAATTAATATAGTTAGTGTCTTCAGAAAACACAGCTAGGACCCTATATCTGAATAAATCCTTCAAACCAAGGAATAGTCTTCCTCTCCAGTAATACAGTACAATTATTGCCATATGTATGTATTTGTTATATGCCAAGCAATTGTTTTTGAATCCCTTGATTTAAATATCATAAATCTTGGTTTACATTATTTATGTCCGCCATGACATCATGTTTCTGTATTTTGTCTTGATAAGCTTTGTATTTACCCTATGTACCGTGCATCCTCCGCTCCATCAAATAAACAAACTCAACCGTTGCTTTCTGGTGTGTAGTGTAAACAATAAATAGTATCATTCATACTTACCGCCTTTTACAACAACAACGAAACAAGATAACAGCGTGAAACATATTAACTGGATATTCATGTTCCGTGGGTTAACAATTACATATAGCGACTAACGCTCTGTCCTGATAAATCTCCAATTGAGTTAAGAAGGGGTGATAGCCTACACTGTGCTTTTGGATTGAGCCATCTTTGTACACTCCTGAATGACGTATTCTGTCACACTATATGCGGATGTTTTAATCCACAACCTGCTGCTGATTTAACACCTTAAGGATATTCAGCAAAATTCAGAGAATTTTTTTTTATTTCATTGCAATCTCTATCCACATTAACACACATAATCTTATCAATCTTTCGCATCCGTGAGTGCTGTCATCCGTTTTTACAGTCTGTTTTTAAAACCCTAAGAAGCAGCCATTACAATTATCCTATGTGTAGCTACTTATATTGTTGAGTGTCATCACATTTAACAATCTGTGTTTCAACAAGGCTGCGATTTTAAAAACCTCTGTTTTAACAACTATGTTAAAGCTGTATGTTTTAAGAGTGTACATGTATCTTGTGTCAATTTAACAGAGATATTATGCGCCTGGGTTTTGTCTAATCGATGTGGGTGTTTATGCTTATTTTTGTATATTGTAATCGTGCGCAAGCTATAATTTTATCATAAGCATGATACTGCACTGAGAACATCAGAGAATTATGCATGTGTTTTTGTTAGCCCAAGTATATGTGCCACTCAGCTTTGTCTTTCATTCTTGCAAAATATCTTTAAGGTGTTAAAACAAGCGGAATTTTTTATCTGCAAAGGCGACGATCCTGTGCTTGTTTAATGGTGCATGCAAACAGAGTATCGTCGCCTTTTCAGAGACAAAATTCCGCTTGTTTTAATACCGTAAGGATATTTCGCAAGAATCAAAGAAAAAGTTTGTTTTATTTCGTTGCAATCTATATCAACATCAACGCACACGATTTTATCAAACTCTCGCATCTAGGCCAAGACGGAATGGAAGACCCGCCGGGCTTCCGCCAGTTCCTCACTACCCGCCTATCTATAATTCCTTACCGTGCAATTGGAGGTTACAGAAGGGACTTTTTTTAAGAGGTATCGCCTATAGCTCCAGGGCGTCTTTATTTTGTAACAATCAAGTACCATCTAGCTTTTCAATGCAGACTGGGAACTTTGGGATAAACCCGCGCCATCACTGTCTTATCAGGAAGTCACGAGGAAGGCTCTATTTTTAACCACAGTTAAAAAAAGCCAGGTGCTTCAAAATTTGAAAAAATTTCTAGGTAGGTCAACATAAAATACAACATTATTTTTCATTTAAAAATGATTAAACTTGTTAATATCTTTATAATTTGTTTGTTTGTTTGATTGTGGTGACTGATTGGGGTGGTATCTTTAAAAACGATTTGGATTGATCTACAGCTGAATGACATCATATCATAGTCCGGCTGCATTATACAGCTGTAAATCGCATGTCGGAACATCCTTCGACACTTTCCGTACCGGTGCAGTTATCTCGGAGGTGAATGGAAGCAATAATATTACACCAAAACGTGTAATGTTCGCGGAATGTTTTGTGCGCATGCGTAGAAATCAACCAAAGTATTCCGCGGATTTGTATTTTAAAAAAACCCACATCAGACAAGCCTTTTTCTCGGGTAAAATCTCCTTTAAACAAAACACTGTACCTTTTCTATGTATGACTTGTTGCATTAAATAATTTAAATTTCGTCCGCTGTAAGTATTTTAATAATGATGTAGCTCCAATGACGCCATTCTATCAACACAAGAATAGCCTTCAGACACGTGGATTAGCGTGTCGTGGATTAGCGTGTCGTGGATTACTCAGTAATATGATGAAAGTAGCCCATGCGAGTTAACTCTGTTTCATTATCCAGTTGGTAACCAGAAGACCGAGATAGCTAACTGACAAATGAACTGTTAATTAACTATGAACAAATTACGAACTCAGGGATATAAGGAACATACACGCTGTATTTGTAAGCCACGACGGGCATCTACATTTTAGATGCCCGGAGAACAGCAAACAGCATGGGAACAGAGGGCTCATGAATATTCAATATCGTTATGACGGCCATTGAAGTGAGCTTTCCATCAGAGATTATTTACGGGGCGGAAATGGCCGAGGTTGTTCAGACATGCTGTAAATCGCTGACGACGACCGCACAATTTCCGCCATTTTAGCGAATAACACTACTCAAAATGGTCCTGGTTTATGACCAAACGGGCTGTGTGTAAAGCATGGAGGTAAGCCTGCTTCCGGTTTTATTAAATACGGAAAAAGAAGCCTTGTAGTAGTGCAAAAAATGTGCTATTACATGATTATATAATTAACAATGGTTTGTTAATCCTAACATTTACAGCGTACCCACCCGGGTTCTTTGCACAGCCCAAACAAGGAAACAAAGAATATTCATGCCTGGCACCAATAGGCTTCGTACTGAAGAGAACAAGAAGTGTTATCTAAAATCAGATATTTACAAAATTTACCACCTTTGACCTCAAATGAATACCAGTTAGACGGCTTACAAAGAGCGAATACAACAGGTCTGAATCTGAACCGAGAAGATCATCTTATCTTGGTGTGTGGTTAAATAGGTAGGGCATATTATTACCACATAACGATTTCGAAATATCAATGCCATATTCTAAACAGTTAAATAAGTTCGCTTGGGCAATGTCATATCTGCTGAAGCATTGTGGGCCAAGTATTTAACAATGTAAACTCAGAAACTATTCAAACTAACAGATAAAAGGTACATAGAATTATTCAACTATTTTGTATAACTACCATAAAGACTTAAGTACATATTATCTTGACAAAAAACATAAAACAGCAACATAAACCAATTTCTAGAAAGATTATAAAATTGGATTCAAATAATAAAGAAGAAGATAAACATTAAAATTATCTCAGTTCCATGTAGTACACAATATAACGTATATTGAGCCAGAAATAAAAAGTTTTTTCATTATAATTGTTGTTTAGTGCCGTATTTAAGGTTCTCTCGCTCATATGACTGCGTGCCAGACCAATGGATAAAGGAAATCCCCTTCGATGCAACAGCAAGTTTCCTCCCAACCCTCCGCTTGTCCATAAGGACAGTTGCGTGTCAATATCAATATAAAGTTTCCAATCATTACACTCTTAAACCCGACACATGGTCTTGTGACCAGTTGGACATATTGTCGACCAATGGCGTGGTGGTATAGATTACGTATTGGAATCTACGCTCAGCCGCACCGAGTCGCCGATCGTTTTAATATCAATAACATGAAAATACCTGACATACATTTTAGTTCGGTGACGTGAACATACACTTATAGATAAAGACGTATTTAAATGTACATAGTTAAATAGGGCATGTACATTGTAATCTAGGGCGTGTTTTATCAGACTCGAGATAATTTAAAGGAGCACGACTGACAGTGCGTTCAGTCATTTATGTTTTAGCTGACTCGTGTTATACACCTGAACGGTTTCACTTCTATAGAACATCGGGGAAGTAGAAGTTTTCAAACAGGATTACCATGGGATCGAGCAAGATGAATATGAAAGTCATTGTCCACATTTTATCTGTGTGTATTTTGCCTGTATTGAGCAGCCAAAAGGGTAAGCACACATGGTACACATGTTAAATCATACCAACATTTAACTTAACGATGTAGAACTCAGGCACTTGATTAAGCTTTTATTTCTTATGTATTTGGTCTACACTTCGTAGTGTTATTTTCTATAGGAAAGTTAAAATTCTCAACGCTTTCTGATTTAGATCTAGGGATAGACGAACCCCGTGTGTTGTGACGGCTTTGTTTAGCTTATGTGATCAACATTTGCGTTATTATTTATTGCCAGTTACGTCGAGGCTTGTTGCCTTATAATTTGGGCAGACTAAAGTAAGCTTAAATACAGCCTTAAATTCAAATCAAACAAACAGCATTTGGCGCCCACATTTCTGTGTGGCCAACAAAATAGACTTGTTTTTCTCTGTTGGGAATTATTCTGGTTTTACTTGTATAATTGAAATCAGCGTAAGTTAAGTTTTCTGAACCAAATTTTAATTTTCAATTACGTTGACACACATCATTAAAAGACCCCTAAATATAAATGTCTAAATTTCCGCATACATCGGACAATTTAACCGAAATAATCTGTTGTGAACGACTTTTTAAATATAAAAATGGCGACAGTCCAAAGTTCACAAAGCAGACTAGTAGTACTTGTTTCAATCTAAACTACAATGACGAAAGAAGGTGTGGCTGATAATAGCCGCTGGGATAGTCTGATTACAACAGCTTAGGTTAGGTTTACTTCCTGTAGACGGTGAGACTTGGGTTATAATCAATTATAGTTTGTAACAACGCAAAGAGTGGCGTAAATCGATATTATTTTACGGATTGGAAAATGCCAAAAAATCTCATTCCCCCATATGTGTTCGTTTTTTATTTGCATCAATTCAAAATGATGTATAATTGAATGATCATGGCTGGAGAATTGTTCAGTTGTTGATGATATCACCGGTAACCAAATGAAAGTCAAATAATTGTTCGATATGATTCTTTACGTTTTATTGTCATTTCGCCAATTACTCTCGGCCCTATTGGTGCAGTGGTAAGGGGGTCAGATTGCTTCCCACCACATATATGAGCAATCTATGTTCCACATGTAAATACCCCGATCACAATGTTAACAAATTACCATATGATTTACGGCGCCACATCCTTATTTTGAACAGATTTTAGTGTTTTACGAAAATAACGAAAAACATCGTAGTATCAACTTTCTATAAACGACACAAATAATATTTTAGTTAGTTCATTTACCAAACTTGGGATTGCTGGTTACAATAAAGGCGTGTTCTCATGCACTGTACGATTTTTAGTTACGATGTAAGGGATAATACTGATTTGCACAATTTGATTGGTCGATAGAAAACGTTCGAAAACGTCTTCCAATCAGGTGGATTGCCCTGAAATCGTTTATTTACATCGCACCGTGATATTGGGCCTAAAAGGGTTCGTCAATATGTATTTATTACGTCATGTATTTCATATATATAGTATTCCCTAATATCGATCGAAATATATTGCTTTGCTTCAGAAATGGGTTTTGAAAATTGCTGAAATCACATCTAACCTCCCAAAATAAAAAAATGTGTACAAATTTTGGGTGAATGTGCCATTCTATTGTTAGCAATACCTCTACAGAATGTACAATTAGTTAGTTCAGTAAATCCTGTCAACTAAAGCTGCATTTTTTTATTTTTTTTTACATTTTAAAAGCCAGAAAAATAGTATGTGACTTTACTATTCTGTCAAAGAATATTAATAACGGGTAACAGATAACGGTATGAAGTCAAATATTTTATGCCCATGCCTTTGACCAAAGTATGGACAAATTCTTTAGAACGATATAAACTGCTTGATGCGGTCTCTCCTTTAAAAAAGACTCCATTGTTAGATTTTCTCTCCTACTCTGTTCTTTTAGTTTTTCTAAAGATTGAAATATTTTTTCCAGTGGACTTCTTTGATTACTGCAGTAATGGTGTTGGATATGATTATCTAGTATCTGACAGCGATAAGGTGACCGTCTCAATAGACGGCGACGACTGGCCTGATTATAGCTACTCCTGTGCTGTGGTTTTTAAGGCTTCGAGAACATATTCAGATCTTTATTACAAATTTCGCTCATTTCAACTGAGCGATAGTGGCACGGTAGTCAAAATCGAATCCAAGTACAGTGTGCTTTACAGCTTTGAGGTAAAGTATTTCATAAACAAAGTATGGCTATGAATATATATATGAATTGTTACAACATAATGCTATATGTGCCGTTTCCATTATATAATATATCGATGTGCGATATATATCCCATCTGCACACGCCTATAGCCTGTTTCCTGGTGATATATTGGTCTGTATTAATCACGCGGGTCTATACGTTAAACTGTGATATATACATCTAAGTCCAATATCTGTTAATTTTGTTTGGTGATATAGATCGCTTGAAGTTAACCAGAGACAGACTCGATTTGGAAATCGTTGATCAAGCACAATATATTTTACCGCTGCTTTACTTCAGGAGAAGTCAGCGTTTAATACACAATTGGCCTAAAAACAGAGAACGTCATATTTGCTCGACGTTCCAGCGGAACACCACGTGTTTAATCAGCGTTTCTCCGCATATCAATATATAACCATCGCTATAGTTTAGCTTTAACAAACAATAAATTTCCATTTATATGGATAAATCTGTACTTCTTACTAGTGATGTATCATCGAGGTTTGAGTACCTCGAGGCTTCATGAAGTGAGCCACTGACACAGTAGCTAAATATACCATAGCACAATAGTATACAGTTATGTATTACTAGACCTACAGGTTACAGATCTAGGGTTTAACTATCGTTACTAGTTAATAACTATTTCTAAAACCCCTTCCTCTCAAGAAACCCAATACAAAAAACTACAGACACGTTTCCTAACTTACGTAAAACGACACAGGAGACCGTTGCGCAACTTTGCATTGTCAGGTTTTTACATAGACGAAATTACAATGAAGCGTGTGTGAAACAGTCCGCTACCTCTCGATGTATATTGCCCTTTGTTCAAGAACAGTGATATACATGAAAAATTTTTATAACGAAGTAAGGCGAATAATTGAGACAGTAAGGCTTTAATAGACACTCGGAATAGCATAAAAGGAGTATTTGCGTGAAAAGTAGATTGTCTGTGTGCGCGGTTTACGCTGATATTCCGATGCAGGGAACACCATTTATTTGAAAAGTGGTGCTTGCGTTTGATTGGTCTAACAGCCGAAAAGCAGTTAATTTGTTGAAATCCTGATATAAATATTGTGGAGATATCGTCTTGGGAGAATGCTACAGCATTGACTCTGTGACTACCACGAGCTTTCTCGGGGTGATGTTTTGAATATATGCTAGCAATTTCCCGTGGTTCTATCGGGTTAATTCAATAACATGTTTGTCACAGTTTAAAAAAAGACAACAATTGTTTGCTTGTTTGTGTCTTGGATTGGGGTTAAATGTCCTACTCAAGGGTAATTCATTTATATGACGACTGATTGTCCGCTTCACACGGTTACTTGCGTAATAAATGGTGGAAAGCCGGCGGGAACCTCGTAAAAATCATCCTCGCGATTAACAGAGCCACATCGTTTGATTCACTCATATAGAGGCCTACCTGATGATCGACAGGCGGACTCGAATTCGGGGAGGATACTTGGAAGTAGGCTTAGTAGACAAGCTAACCACAAAGCCACGGCTGCGGGCTAAACACAGCTTTCTACAAATGAATTGACAGCTCAATTGATGTCTTGGAAGAATTGACCATTGAATAAACCTTTAAATTCTCATGTTTATTTGTTCACCGTATTGGAATTAAGGAAGTAAGCACACAATTCACCGGCGATTGTTTGTTTGGAATTACATAATACTGCCTTATCATGACAGCCGATTGTCCCATTCGGAATGTACCTCACTTTATAACGGTGGAAAACCGAATGCATGGAAACAAGTGTTATAACCACCCTGCGATTGCCGAAGCCACACATATACCTGAGGTCGACGACGGACTCGAACCCGTAACAGTACATCGAAGTAGGATCAGTAAACCGACATGCTATACACTAAACTACGGTCTTTATATGTTTACAGAGACATAAAACACGTTTTCATATAATTTCCGATTCTAGATTTAGTATCTAATAAAAAACATGATAAGTATAGAATCTGACATATCTTTATACTGAGAGAGCTACTGTGAAACTGCCACAATATAAAGGGCTAATTCCTTTGTCTTAGCACGCTTATCTAAACCCGTGCGATGCAGAGGTTGAAAATTGATCACCGGCCACTCAAAACATTTATCTGATTTTTCTCTGATTGCATACCATATACATCATAATCTAACTCCTACTTTCTTTAATGCCGATTTAATAAAGTTTTATTTGAATTTCTCACTCGAGTTGACATTTTTATTAAGTTATCTCCCATTCTAAAAATAAAACCATCAAAATAGAAAAAAAAAATCAGATATATCTTTTGAGAGGCCGGCGATAGCAGCGGGTCAATTTTTAACCAAATAAGCCATATACATTGTGCTACTCTCAACCACAAAATGCACTTCTCTTAGTGTGCAGTTAACCGGGACAATTCACTTTCTTTAAATCAAATAAATTTATGTCCCAAGTTATATTACACAAAGTTGTTTCGACACTTTAGTAATCATCTTTAATTTTCATTATGAAATTAATAAGATAAGAGAACTACTTTATTAAACAATTATCCAAGAGACAAAGCGTAAGCTGGTAGTTTGTATGTTTGTTTGTTTGATTGGGGTTTAATGTCGTACTCAAGGTTATTTCACTTGTATGACGACGGATTGTCCACTTCACACTGCTCCTTGCCTTATTACGGTGGAAAACCGGGAGGAAACCTCGTAAAAAC
>JAQQZZ010157234.1:0-12243 GCA_030265115.1 Mopalia vespertina | reverse complement strand
TGTTTGGAGTCTTCGTTTAAATTTGCAATAATTTCAGCCAATATTTGGGGTGACCTCAGGGCTTCATATTTAAGGAGAGTGATCACTCACCCTCACCTACAGCTCACCTAATTAGAGTTTTAGGTACACTGTATTCATCTTGCGCAGATTGTTCAATTTAATATTATCACTCCCCTAGATAATAAAAATACTCTCCTAAAACCAACCAGGTGAGTGATTTTAAGCTCTTCTGCTCATTTTCAACATCAAGACCTGACCTATCACCCACAGACCAGCAAATAATAGAAGTGCAAAAGATGAAGGCCCCGGCGGGTGTATCTTAGAGTCAATGTTTCGACATGGAAGTAGAATTGATTATATTTTAGAATGAGGACTGACTGGCAAGAATTAAATTACCTCCCTTGCTAACTTTCCAAGACTCCCAATCCATTGTACTAAGTATGGATACTTTAAATCAATAGTTAACCAATTTCCTTAAATTATACATACATGTTAACCTTTGATATGTCTTTAATACAATTAAATTTGAAAACCATGAATAACGGTTAATGTAATTAAAGTTTGGAAAAGACGACACTGGAAAAAAACTGAAATCAATCAAATCAATCATATCAATCATGTGTAGTATTTCAGGCAAATTCAGGGTTGTTTATTTATTAATTTTTTTTTTCATTTTATTTATTATTTTAGATTAATATCCCAATAACAAATCATTGGCCAGTATTATTGTAGTAAAGTTACCCAGAAAGCTCATGACCTTCTGCTGGTTGCTGGCATACCAACCCACATACAATCTGCAGGAATCGAACCTGCTACCCCAGAGATATGGAGGATATGTGGATGAGAAGCATACACTATCTAGAGCATACACTCTAGATCACTACTGGAGACTGACTACTGATAGTCTGTATATTATAGCTTCCAAATGCATTCGGTTCAGTACAGGCCATACCTAAATGTCACCAATAGTGTGTACACTGTAAATATACAATGCTGACATGGACACATGTTGCACTCTTTACAACTTTAGCCTTGAATACATATATTGTCAATTTTCCAGCGGTTCTTAACGCCCAAGTTGAAAACAACCTCGTCTGCATTAAATTGTTTTACAACCACACAAGTACCCATAATCCTAATGTACCATATGGTACCATTGGATGTAATCTCTTTAATTATTTAAATGTTCACACTGGGCTTTGAAATCCTTGGAAAAACATAAAGATGGCATACCTTTTGCAGGTGTGAAAAGTGTCTTAAAGTCTTATCAGAAAACAGCTTAAATGAGGTTGTGTTACAGGGGTCGGAATAATGTGGATTAAGGAGACAATTGCTACCAGCCTTTAGGATTGGCCTCCAAACATTCTTTAACTTATCAATGCTACAACATTGTTTAGGAGCCAAATTTGAGAGAATTTGGTATTTATATAAATAATAATAAATCGAAATATCAAATTTTGCATTTCAAAATGAAATAAAATATATAGAAAATTGGAAAATAATGTTTATTTTTGTATCTTTGTGTTGTCCCCCTTCCCTGAGTGCGCTAAGCATGTGCTTATTCGGCTTAAATAATGGTTAATCCAGACATGGCCCCAATATATATATAATTCAAAATATAAACAATAATAAACCATAAACTCAAATTGTTTTTCAAAATGAAACAAAACATACAGGAATATGGAAAATAGTGTTTATTTTTTGTATGTTTATAGCGCTCCCTTCATTTGAATCCGTTGATGCCCTAATAAAGCATGTGCTTATTATGCTTACTGGTAAATCCAGCTCTGCATGAGTTTGAATGTGGTAGGGATTTGTACTACCGGTAGTCGTTTTAGAGGATCAAATGTAGGCCGCCTGTATTATTATGAAGACTCTTAATTAACACAGCTTTGGAGAGTGGACCTTTTATTTAGCGTTTCAGGGGTATCACCCCTTCAGTACAGGATTGTAACAGTATTTATACAAATCATTGCATAAGGCACAGTGGACCGAAAGGCCTTATTATTAGAATACCCTAAATCACCTAAAAATTTGTCCATAAAATTGCTACTTTAGAACCTATTTTAAAGGCTTAGAAATTGTGTCTGAGAGTCCGACGATTGATTTCCCAGTTAGAAAGCATCAAGATTTCTCAGAAAACATAAATTTGTCTGTTTACATGCTGTAATATTGTCACAAATGAACTAGCAAAAATGTAAGCATTGTTCATAGACGAAATTATAGGTGATTTACAGTACTACATTAGCATAGCAATAGCGGATTGTTAGGATAGCTTTAGTTATGAGTAGAGTACTTGTATTGACAAATTCTGATATCATTAAACCCCCCACTTCGATAAAAACATGATTTTAGATGATATTAATTCAATGTTTCCCTTTTCAACTGCAATTATTTAATAGTTTTTTCAAAATTCAATTTGAATCAGAATTTTATTTAAATTTGAAACAAATTTCAATCATTCAAAATCAATGTATCATAATACCTGAATTTCTACTGATGACCCATTTAAAGTACTTTACAATATTTGGCATCGAAAGCCAGTCATGCTATTTTGATTCAATTTTGACAAATCAAAAATTTATTAAAAAATCAATTTTAAGGTACTCAAGAAAATGACTTTTATTAAACATTGTCAATTGTGTGTACACAAATTTAACACCAAAACTGTAGGATTCTTAAAATAAATATTTGTCAGTAATTATTATATACAAAACTGAGAAACGAAAATTGAAAATAAGCCATAGGCTTTCTGAAACATGGTGGGAGCTGTCTGTGCCCTGGTGGTATGTGTATTCACTTATAAGTGACACTCCCTCTCATTCTATTCTCTCTGACAGGTTAAGCCATAGGCTGTCTGAAACATGGTGGGAGCTGTCTGTGCCCCGGTGGTATGTGTATTCACTTATAAGTGACACTCCCGCTTCTATTCTCTCTGACAGGTTAAGCTGTGGCGTGAAGATGGAGCTACGTCTAAAATGTGTACAGCTAGACCAGGCTGGATGAATGTCTGTTTAAGAAATGCTGTCTATAAGAAGACCTTACGGAAAATAGAAGTCAACTTGGTGGACATACTGCATGTGGATACGGACCAACAGATTGTACGAGTTGAGCCACTGACGACCATGGGTCAAATCACAGCCACTCTAAATCCACTAGGCTGGACATTACCTGTCCTCCCAGAGTTAGATGATCTCACTGTAGGTATGTGCTTCCAATGTTTCGACTATCTGGCTACATTGCTGAAACTCTGTCGCTACATGTTGAATACCCGCCTCTCAAAGCTGGCCTTTGTTTAGCTGCTGGATATACTTCTGTGAATAGAAGGGAGAATTTTATCCTTTTACATTTCCATGTGATGTAGAGCTAGATAGAATTTTGGCTGTTTTCAAAAGTGGAATGAATGGTGTGAACTGTGAAATTTCCCAAATCACATGAGGTGAGATAGAAGTCAGGACTGTTATATTTGGCTTTACAGGAGTTTTTTTGTTTAAAGACTCCAAATACGATAACATGTTCACATGTTATGTTTATGTAAAATTTGACAATCCTGAACAGATAGCCAAAACTCTTTCCCACACTAGAGACCAATTGTTCATTTAAATTAAACCACCTACCAGAATGCCAGAATCCTTTCAGAACTGTATGTATGTGTTTGGGATTTTTTTTTTTTTACAATGAATATTTCCCAGATAGTAATTGACAATAGTTTATTTGTTTGATTGGGGTAACGGTTTAACATCATACTTTAGGTTATTTCACTCATTTGGCAGCATGTCAGTTCAATTGGTGGATGAACACCAGTGGTAACAGAGACAAGACAGGACAATCACAAGACGTAATAGAAAGAGAGTTTGGCTTCCAGTTGCCCATTAGCTCTGAGAGCACCAGGGCAACAGGAAGCTCCCTTCAACCACAGGTAAATTACAAGATGAGAGAAGTCAAATTAAATTCCTTTTTGCACATGTTTAGTTATTGAAGATTGAAACCAATCATTATGTGATCTTTGGTTGCAGGTGGTTTGATAATGGGTGTTGGTATCGAGACGTCCTCACATAAATATGGCTTATTTCAACATTGTTGCGAGAGTTTTGAGCTGGTCCTGGCAGATGGAAGTGTCATGAAATGTTCAAAGGTTGGTCCAATGTTCAGTAATCAGATATTGTTATGAAATGTTATGGTTGTCCTATTTAAACATCTGTTCAGAAGTTTTTCCTGTATTTGTTCCTAATATTTGTTAAGCAATTTGGATTTTTTGGCTCTTTTTTCTTTTACATATTGCAAACCCTTATTCAAACCTTGAAAAGAAGCTGAAACACATTTGGTCATATGCTAAAAATAAAACTCAATTATTGCCTGCTTGATTTGGAGTTTATGCTGTTCTTAAGGTTATCCCACCTGGCGGGTCAACCCAGTAGTTTAAGGGAACCACCTGAGATATTACTAAGAACAAACAATGACAGCATGCAGAACAAAGATGCCTCAAAGAGATTTGCATCATGTTGTCTCTTTGCTTTGAGATCACCAGATCAACAGGAAGCCTTCATCAGCCACCTGTTACTGATAACAATTCAAAAAATGACCTAATTAAGCATTATTTTAGTACACAAGTAATAAAATTCTGAAGAAAAAAAAATGTTCAGTTTAACTCAAAATTTCCGTTATGCCATCATCAGATGACAAATGTAATATTTCGATGTAATCTTATTTTTTATTCTAATTTTTACATGTTTGTCTGATGACGAAGAAGAAATTTTTTTAAAAATGTATTTATAAATGTTTATGGAATGCAGCCTATCTATTGCTAAAGCACACTTATGTCTGATCTCACTGTGAATATCTTTCATTCAATCCATTTAGACTGAAAACCCTGATATGTTCTACGCTGTGCCCTGGTCTTATGGTACCCTTGGATTTCTGGTGTCTGCGGAGATTAAGATTGTGCCAGCTAAGAAATACGTCAAGGTGGAGTACAAGCCTGTGCTCAACAAACAGGACATGTTAGATGTGTTTAGGAATGAGACCATGAAGAATGACAATAACCAGTTTGTAGAATGTTTGGTATACAGTGAAGATAGGGCTGTGGTCATGACAGCTAATATGGTGAACCAGGCAGAACAAGATAAGGTAGGTTACAAAACCATCTCAATCATTAATAGGTGTGTTTCAATACATCATGCTACCGATAGTTCCTTTGATGATGTAATAGTCTACCACAATACTGAATAGGTCTACCAATCATCAATAGTTTGGCCTACAGTTGAGCTGTTTGCCCCAAAAAACATATATGCCATCGGTTTATATTATATTATTCTTTTAAAACTATGGATAACCTACACTGTTAAAGTTCAAATTTGTTATTAATAAACTGCATTTTAAGGTATTCAATCTATCTGGCAAAAATAGTGATAATCTATTTTATTCATGTATTTCTGAGGTTTAAAATATATATTTAAATAAATGACACTTTAGCAATAGTATAACCTGTATAATAGTGTCCAATGTATTGCAAAAGTATCGCAGAAGTGTTATGAGCTATTGCAATAGTCAAATAGGAGGCAATAATCATTAATAATATAATCATAACTCATTAAGCTTAATTAAGGATTGGACTGTATGTCTTGGATATTTGGCAGGTGGCTGGAGGGAGCTCCTTATTGCTCTCATAACTAAACGGCAACTGGAAGCCTATCTGTTTGTGATGTCTTTGTATTGTATCCTGTGGTTGTCCTTTATTTGTCCCGTCTTGACTTTGTTTGTTGCCAGTGGCGTCGATGGTGGTTTCCTTCACCTGTTGGGCTGGCATGCCGTCATATTAGTGAAATAGCCTAAAGTACAGCCTTAAACCCCAATGAATCAAACAAACAAACAATCTTGGGAAGCAGGGGAGTTTCTAGAAAATTTGTCCAGCTTCCTCACCCAAATTCAGCAAACCATAGTCGGGGTTCTCTTCCCCCTTGAGGCCATCCAAAATAATATATTTGTTTCCCGTAACAAGAATAACCCATGCTTTTTGGATAAAGAGGTTTTTCTTTTTCCAATTCATGAAAAGCAGTTCTTCATTTTCTGAAAAACGGCAACAAAAAAAAGAAATACGTACCATTCTCTTTTTTTTTTTTACCTTGAATTTTTTGGGTAGGTAGGGTTACGGGAAACAAATAAATTATTATGGATGGCCTTGTTTGGCAAAAGATTTATACGCATGTGTTAATCATAACAAAAGAAATTGTTATTATATTATTTGTTTTATGTTAGCTTAAATGCTCACTCTGTAAGATATGCCCAAATTGTGTCATAGAGATCTTCAATAAAGGCATAGATGAACATTTAACACTTTAAGTTAAACTTTCTGACACATTTATCAATTTCTGAAGTCAATTTTATGTAGTTATAAATGTACTCATTATGAACTGTACACAAAATCTTTTAGTTATAAGGTATTTAAACTTGTTCTTCAAATTTTGTGAGTGGTGCTTTAAGGCCACAAATCAACAGTTTCAATAAGACTTATAGTGGTTTATCGCTAATTGTCCTTCTCATTTGTCCAACACATAATTGGATATGCTCTCAAACAAAATAAAATTATCTCCCTGGCTGATACATGTTCACATGGTTCTTAAGTTCAAATATGTTACTGCTTTTATGATATGTTGTTCTCACATTAAAATTATTCACTCTGAATAACTGCAACTATTTTGGTTTTTCTAGAATTATGCTTGATTTTAAATATTATATTTTTTGTTTAAAAGAATACAATTTTTTTTCTTCTTCAGTTTCGTTCGCTCTGTGACAATGGATAAATGGAAGGATTTAGAACTGGAGAAAATGAAGGTTGGGGGAAACAAAAAAGCTAGAAGTTTCTTCAAAGCACAATCTGACTACAGTCCCAGTATGACATTACAGGAGAAATATAACTCCAAAGCGGCTGCTCTATACAGAGACAAGGTAGATAATGCCCCAGTGGTATATGTTGTGTGGCAGTCGTCTTGCGTGCTTGTGGTTAGAGCTTTATGTACAGTACTATTGGGCACTTTGTATTGGCAGCCAGTTCAAAGCCGTTCTGTTGTGGCGTCCTCCCCTGTAAAACAAATGCATCATGTAATCATACACTAGTTTGAGAGTAATCATATATGTTGGCTGTTTATATGCATTGGTCATGTAGGCCTGTGCTCTTGGGGAGAACAGAACGAACGGGGTCTTTCCATGTTTATACAAACTTATTTTATAACTGCATTTTGCTACTGATTTGGACAAATTTTGTTCAATCTGACCATCAGTGAAGTTTGTATTATAACTGCAATTTTCAAACATACACATTTATGTAAAAGAAATCAACAAAGCAGAGGTAAATTAAAATATAAGGTTCTCTCACAAAATTTTAGAGAACCGATTTTTTGGTTCTGCTGGAAAAGATTACAGCACAGGCCTAGTCATGTGCTGTAATCTTTTCCAACAGAACCTAAAAAACGGTTCTCTAAAATTTTGTGTTGACAATTGTACCAATTGCTATAAATTGATAATTGGATTCTTTGTTGCATTCCTAGTTATCAGTAAGTTGCCAGTTGAAAGCATTTTATTTTATAGTAAATAGTGGCACTGTACCTGATTATCTTACAATTTTATCACATATATAAAATGAAACTTAAAACAAATAAAAAAAAGTACTACTTGTATATTGAAGGATAGGAAAATAAATCTCACCTTATATTGCTTTTGTTAAAATGTGATTGTCAAACATATTGATGCCCCTTATTTATTCCATGGAACTATAGACAGATAGGAGTTAATCGAATTGGATTACTTGTTTCATTTGATCGATGGGCATTGCCAAGTTTGACCAAACCTCTACCGCAACTACTATATATGCAATTAGGTACTGTAACACATTAAATGTCAAGCTAGAAATACACATGTAATAAAAATCTGTCAAGAAAAGACTGTTCTTTCTTTCAAATACATTATTGTCTTTTCATAGAGGGCTATTTCATAAAATTCTTCAAAGATGATTCATTGTCACAGAGTTGATATAGAGAGCATTAAGTCGTGGTAAAACATTTGCAAGGGAGATAATTCAATCTCTTTAGTCTCACACTTTCAAAATTGGAGGTCATCAGTCGCTGTATATCTAACTATACTGCATGAAGTTTTTGGGGAGATTTGTAAATGGTCTTGATGCTTTCAAACTATTCCAAGTGTGATATTATTACATCAGGGTTCTTTCTATTTTTGAGCCGAAGAGAGTTTTGTTTTACCCTCTTTTAAGTAACAGTTCTATTGTTATCATTATTATTTACAGAGAACTTGTCAACAGTATGAACCCAGACATTAATCAAATTGCAAATAAATTAATTCTTTCTATTTTATTTTGATGATTTACTCAATTTGGATGATCTCACTCTTGTATTCAGACACTTGTCCACAAGTATTTGGATGAGCACAACTATAGTTTAACATGAATATTTGCAAGACTTGTAGCAAGATATGTCTTTGTCAAACACTAATTCTGTTTTACCTTTGTTATGATTTCTTTCATTCTGCATTATTTCTTATTTAGAAAGATATCCTTTTTGTATTTTGTAGCATTCCATAAAACGACTGTTGGTCATGTGTTTGTCTAATTAGGAAAGCCTGATGCTCGGATATATTGGATGCTATCTTTAGAATTAGTGTTCAGATCACCTGTTTGGTGTCGAGATCGAATCCGTCTGTTGACCATCAGGTATATGAGTGAGTCACACAGTGGGTCTCCAGCAATCTGGATGTGGTTTTTACAATGTTTTCTCTCGGTTTTCCACCGTAATTAGGCAAGGAACACTGTGAAGTGGACAATCCGTCGTCATCTAAGTGAAATACCCTTGAGTATGATGTTAAACTTCAATCAAACAAACATGTTTCTTGAATCAGGCAAGGTCTTTAACATTAGAGAGACTTGAATTATTCATGTCACAGGTCATTTTTGTCAGAGTTAAGTACAGGTAGATCCAAATCTCCACTATTGAGAATCTGTCACCTGTTATGATGCCAAACACCAATTAAATGACAGGTAATAAATCTGATTTTTTTGTTTCAGATATCAACTGAAGCTGAAGGCAAGAGCTGGAGTATAGAGACCTCTTCAGCTAGAAATTATGTGGCTTTTCAACCGAGTGCACAACTTAACACTTCATCATCCAGCTCTTCATTAAATAAATATAACAGCGGGGGTGGAGCTAACACTGGTTACCATAACAACACATATCAGTCAGGTGGAGAGATGATTGGTGGATACACAAGGTACATAATCAATATCCAGTTTTGATAATTGACAATCAAAATCAATGTCGATTTGTAGGACAGGTTAAAAAAGTTATAATTTTTGGAACAAATGAATAGCTTTGTTTCACTCAATATTCAAGAAATTTGAAAAGGTAGCTGATAATCCTTTTGCTTCGAAATTTACATTTTAAATTTAAGGACGATAAAAAAATAATTGTTGGAGTTCTGAGTATGAAAACAAAATATAAATATTTAGGATTGCTTTCTGGTGATAAAAGTGATTGCAGATATAGTTTGGGGATTTTTATAAAGTTTTTCCTATTGCTTACAATGTAAAGCTAAAGTCCTCGTATACATGTAAGTAAATCAGCTTTGAGTTGGAAATTGAAAACCAATTAAAAAACAGTTATTGCAAACAAGTTGATCTAAGAGCTTAGACACAACAGGAAGCAGATCTGTATTGTGTCCTGTTTTGCCATTGTTTGCTGCCAGTGCCGTGAAGGTTGATATCTTTCACCTATTAGGCTAGCACGCACTGATATGAATGCGTTAGAGCCCAACCAAAGAAATTAAATTAAATACATTATCGTAGCTCTAGAACTTTAATGAAAACATGGTGGATGGTCCTTAATAATAAGAAGTCTTGCATGTTACTTTTCATGGTGTGGTTTTTGCTAGATGTCCTCTCAGTTTTGCACCATATTTACACAACGGACAATGTGAAGTGGACAACCTGTTGTCATATAAGTGAAAAACCCATGAGTAGGACATTAAACCCCTAGTCAAACAAACAAAACTAACTAATGTAGTATACCCATTGTAAATAGTGTGCTTTACCAAATTGTAATTAACAAAGTTATTTATCTTTCCTTTTTTCAGAGATGAAGTAACCAAACACAAAGAAGACTTCTTCTCCAGGGTACAAATGGAAAATGCAACTAGACCCGAGTGAGTTTTCAAACAGACATTGCTCTCATAAACTGAGAATGCCTCACATTATGTTATAATAGCACTGTTATTATGTAAACAACCTGTAGTGGCAACACAAGTTCAGGTTCAGGAGTGAGTCATATGATGTGGCATAGGTAATCATGGGTGCTTTTTACTCGGTTTCCTCTCGGTTTGCCGTCATAATTAGGCAAGGAACTGTGTGAAGGGGACAATCCTTTGTCATAAAAGTGAAATTTACTGAAATATAACGTTAAACCCCAATCAAACAAACAAACAGACTATTTGAATATGTCTCTTGTTTTTCTGCGTGACCTTCAACCAAATCAGACACGGAAGTATGTTGGATTTGGAAGATTCCCATCTCAGAAAACTTACTTATTTGCTCTCTATTGTTACCTCCCTTTCTATTTGTGTACGATTTCTTGACCTTTCGTGACCTTCCACCAAGTCAGGCAGAAATTATGTTGGATTTGGTAGATACCAGCCTCAAAAAACTTATTTAATTGCACTATTGTTGCCTACATTTCTATTTGTGTATGTTTTCCTGTTTTCTCAGTGACCTTCCACCAAGTCAGGGAGGGAAGTATGTTGGATTTGGTAGTAGTCCCGCGCCACAAAAAACTGAACCTGATGTGCTTGAGAATACACTGTCATCATTATCAGCCGTAAGTCTTAAATAGTTGTCTTCAGTTTTTTTATTATTTGATTATGGTCACAGCTGATTATGGGAGTCTCGTAATGTCAAAAAGTAGGCATTGCAGGCCATCCTCTGAGGTCAAAACGGTTGATATACCTGGCCTAATTAGTAATATCACAATGCATAAATGTGTGTGAAGTCATTTAAAAGCGCAACTACATGTATCACAAATTGTGTGACGTCAGATGACCGCCTTGCAAGGATTAAGTTACCTCCCTTGCCAACCTTCTCAGACTCCCATTGTATTGAGCCCGCCGCCGTGGCTTAGTGGTAGCTGTGTGCTTGCTAATCCTACTTCGATTTACCATTCACAGGATCGAGTTCGCCTGTCGACCCTCAGGTATAGAAGTGAGCTACATGTTAAACCTCAATCAAACAAACAAACAATCACTCATTTATTTTTTTGGCCTAACAATTTTTTTGCCAGTATCAGACTAGGATGTATTTCATTAACATCATTGACAATCTGTCTGATATTCTTCTGGGACCAGTTGCTCGAAAGAGTATTAGTCGCTAACACCAGATTAAATTGCTAATACGGGGTTAGAGATAGACCTACAATACATGGCGTGACATCATCTAATAGAGGATTAAATTAAACAGTGCTTCGAGCAACCGGCCGCTGGTCAACAGTTGGATGGAACTTCATGGAATATCAGTGACTCACACAATTGTGGGGTGTGGTTTTAAAGCGGTTTCGTCAAGCAAGGAACAGTGTAAAGTGGACAATCTGTCATCATATAAGTGAAATACCCTTAAGTAGGATGTTGAACCCCAATCAATCAATCAAACAAACCAAACAATGATCTTCAATTGTTATTTGTTTAACAGGGTTGGTCCACATTTGCTTTAGGAGCTACAAAATTTGCATCCACAGCTTCGGAAAAGGTAAGTTATTTTTATTTACAAAATAAAAAACATATCTACTTTGTTTTAATTGTAGCTCCTCGATGCTGAGACAGATATGTGGTAAATGTGAACTTCTTCCTCATAATAGGCCCTATGGTTAAGGGCAGTTTGTTTGAACAGTGACAATGCTGTCTTTACTTAGCACTGGAGGAAAATTAACTTTCCAACATTATTGAAATCTTTCACATCTTGGTTGTGCTAGTGTCAATTAATGGTGGAATACACTGCCATCATATAAGTATTGGGTTCTGTGATTGTCCTGTATTTGTCCTGTCTTGTTTTTGTTTGTTGCCAATGGTGTCGTGGGTGATTTGGCTGGCAGGATGTCATTAGAGTGAAATAACCTTAAGTATGGCATTTAACACCAAAACAAGCAATGAACAACTTGTTGGAAATCAGAAATTTGTATATGTCATTATTTGAAGTTTAAA
>JAQQZZ010157223.1:0-12244 GCA_030265115.1 Mopalia vespertina | reverse complement strand
GAATACCAACGAACCCTTTTATCGTAATAGTTCCATATAGAACCATAACAAGGCTTCGGAGTGGAAACAGTTCTATACAGAACCATACTCGTTTCTGAGGAACCCTCAAAGAACCATTATTTCTAAGAGTGTAGTGATTCGCCATGTGTTAAATTGGTCCATGGTTAACATTCAATCTGAATTGAATTTAGTGGGATCTCTAAGATCTCGCAGTGGTAGACTTTGGTATAACACGCTCCCACTTATTCTGTTTAAGTCCATTAAATTAATAAGTCCATAATTGTTTGGTACCCAGTAAACCAAACAACGTTGCGAAAACGTTTTATTGCGATAGTCTAACGTTGTTGCAACGGAATTTTGAGGACTACCAGTTATGTTGCCACAACTTTAAAATACAACCACACGACAACGAAACAGAAACATAATAGCTACGTTGTAATATTGTTGTTGCATCATTTAACGTTTTGACAACATTGTTATTACGCCGTACAAAACGCTAAAAAAATCACAACAAAGTCACAACGTAGTCGATTTGTGTTGTCACAACGTTTCCTGTTACGTTTTGACGACGTTGTCTACCAAACAACAACATTTTTCTAGTGTGTTGTCCAACAAAAGAGTTCTTATCTGATATATTTAAAAAGTATAGCTTGTATCTATAGCCTTACAAACCATTGCTCGCTGCAGACAGCACCTAAGAGAAACTAAAATCTAAATAATCTACTGGTTAAGGCGAAATTTCCCTCAGTATAAGACAACTTGTAACTCTCATTCTACTTATTCTGTTAAATTTATCAGTTTATACATATTTCTTTAAGTACCCGTTTGTGGTTTGACCTATGCAGAATATCTTGTCTGCTACATATTTACCACATATTTTATATATTATGTACATTGTCATTACCTTCTCAGGTGTGTGAAGGTTATCGAATAACAACTCGAGATTAAGATGTATCAGGGAAATGTGTCTCGGGGGTCTAAAACATAAGATGATTTATCGGTTTTAATTACTCGACATCCCTATGCCAATGGGATCAATATTTAAAAGTATGCCTTATCCGTTCAGTATAGTGTTTCAAAAGTTTATGTCCTATATAAATATAGGCAGGGACTGCAGATTCGCACATTTGATTTGGTTAAATATCATGGTCGTTGTGTCGTTAGCCCCTTTTGTTCAGTTGATTGCAATGCTACCCAGTCACGTGGTTCGAATCCTAATGAAGACAAGCACAATGTGTTTTTCTATACTTTTTAAAGATAAATATCTCCCTGAACCAGATTACCAGAAAAACCCAAACAATAAAACCCATTTGTTGAAAAGTTCCAGGTGTCTGTGTTTCTGGGGGAGAACGACTCTCAGCCATTATTTGGATAAAAACAAGGTTGTCCTGCCGTTAGCTCAGTTGGGTAGACCGCTGGCGCTGGTAGTTCTTATCTATGTATAATACATATACCGTCCAAACGCTTTCTTTTTCTCTTCACAATTTCTTTTCATCATTGCATCCATCAATACGCATGGTTCATTATTATGTTGCTAGGACGAACAACGGTTGTACTCCAGACAACACTGCACTACGGGCGACTTTCAATAAAAGGTTGATGTTTTTGTTACACCACTACGATATCTCACTGCTCAATTCCTTGTACGACTTCGCTATGAAGTTGTATTGGCTAGTTCGATCTGGCAGTCTTGTATATTTGCCGTTAAGAAAGACTATTTAATACTTGTTCATTTGGTAATATGTCTAAACCCGTTTGTCGGGAAAAACATATAACCCAAACTGCGTTGACAGACATAATTACATGGAGATGTCAAAGATTATGACCGTTTTTCTTTTTTGTGGATATGTGAATGATATACACATTGGGACGCTTGCTTTGCTTTCAATAATATTGACATTTCAAATAAAAAAGACAAACATATACTGTTTGTAGAACTGCCCTATTAAACTCAGTTTTAATTGTTTTTCTCTCATTTATTTAATTATTATCCCATGTTTAGTCAAGTTAATTCCATTTACACTCATGTATATTATGTCTCAAGTACATGTTATTTACAAAATAATCTGTATATATCCTCGCCACCTTACCCCCAACGTCAATATGTTTTCTGTGCTATATAATGTTTCACGTGTTGTAATATAGAGGCATACAAGGTAAGCATTGGACTGTTTTATGCATGTGCTTGTAAAACTAGACTACGTAAAATCAAACGAATCATGGACAATTCCCAGCATGTTACATGTTGCTTATTGATTTTGGTGCTAATTTTATTTGCATATGTCACGGTTCATGTACATATTAACACGCTTATAACTTCTACTTCTACCAGAAAGCAGTTCTCAAGTATTCTCCACTATTTAACTGGTATGTGCATACAAAACGCTCCAACTTCATATCTTGATATTATCTTACTGTTGAGTGGTGCTATTCACTCTAATCCAGGTCCTGGTAAGAATGTCTCATTTGTGCACATTAATGTCTGGGACTTACGAACCAAGGTCAGCTTATAGAAGCAGAATTAAATAATTATGACGTCATTGTTATAACTGAAACAAAACTTAATGATCTGGGGCCAGTTGCTCGAAAGACGATTAGCCGCTAACACCAGATTAAATCGCTAATACCGGGTTAGCGATAGACCTTCAACATGACGTAAAGTCATCTAATAGAGGTTTAAATTTAATAGCGCTTCGAGCAACCGGCCCCTGGTTACTAATGAAGCGGACTGGTCTAATACACAAACTGGTCTAATATAACGGAACGTAAACATAAACGATGTTGTTAGTTTATTTTCTATTGACTCAGATGGTGAATATTTCAATCAGACAGTTAATCATTTGAAACGAATTAGACGTTCGAGGACACAAAATGAGTTTGACAAGACAATATTGGTGCAAATAGACGATGTTGACGTGCGAGTAGAGCCAGATAGTGGTGCGGATGTCAATATCATGGATGAACATCGAGGTTCTTGTTCATAGATCACGCAACACACATAATCTCCAGCATAGCATGGAGTTAAAGTTAGACATGATTAGAGCAAGTGGTGATCTACGGATAGCAAACAAACCTAAGGATAGAACGTGAATCATCCAGGTTCCAGTTGTCGAGGATTTCATGTTTGATGATTGTAGAATATTCTCCAAAATGGATACCATCAGCTTACACTATAGACCCAGAATCAAGGATGGTAGCAACATTCAGTACTACATGGGGCAACATTCGTTCAAAACGACTGATTTTTGGCGCAAAATCATCCCAGGATGTATTCGACGAAACAATGTACAAAATGTTTGGGGATATTCCAAATTGTCTAAATCAGAGAGATGACATACTTATTAGAGGGCGTACTACAGAAGAACACAACAAAACTCTCCAAACTGTTCTTCAACGAGCAAAAGACTACAGGGTTACATTCAATCCCTCAAAATGTCAATTTGGCGTTGATAATCTAGAGTTTTATCGTTATCGGTTCACAGACCACGGATTAAAACCAGCACCTGAAAAAGTACAACCGGTCAAGGAATGCAGACGACCAGAAACGAAGACAGCTGTACGAAGTTTTCTCGGGATGATTGGATACTTGTCTAAATTTATCCCAAAATAAGCCGTAATCACATCTCCTTTACGTGAATTGACACGAAAAGACACAAAATGCGGATGGGGAGAAATGGAACAGACTGCCTTTCACTAACTGAAGGACAGCATAACAAATGCATCTACAATTGCTTACTTCAACCCAGCAGAACACATTACGGTAAGAGCAGAAGCTAGTTTTCACGAAGGATTATCAGCAGAGCTATTCCAGGAAACATGTGAAGGACTTCAACCGGTTCATTTTATTAGCAGATCTATGACAGACGCTGAAAAGCGATATAGTCAAAGAGAGTAGGATACACTTAATATCAAATGGGCTAACACCAGGTTCAGTATGTATCTACTGGGTGCTCCTAGATTCAAAATCATTACAGCACAGAAACCTTTATTGTCGTTATTCAGCAAGGTTACAGCAAAACTACCCCCTCGAATAGAAAAATGGGTCATGGATATGCAAGACGTTGATTTTGAGATAATGTATGAGCCAGGTCGTAACGAAGCCGATCCATCAGATTTCTTATCCAGGCATCCACTCCCACTGTCAGGTTACGACAATACAGAGCAAGTAATAAAACACATAGCTATAAATGAAAACGGAATTGTTCTGGATACAATAAAACACGAAAGAGCAAAAGACAATTAAAGAAAGTGGAAGTAGGAATCCTAACAGAACCACCTGAGATCAGTACAACCAGCCAACGACCCCAGAGAAATAGAAACAAACCAGCATATTTGATGGATTACATTGAATGATGGGACATTTAAACATATTGACTTGACAGTGTATTCCATTCAATGTATTTCATTCACAGATAGATAACGATTATTATGATGTTTTTATTTGTAGTGCATGCACATGATTGTATTAAAGCAACAACTTAATTTTATTAAATAATTACGTTTTGTTTCAAATTTGTTTTCAAACAAATATTGTTATTACTCACGAATTATATGTACGGCGCCAAGCTAATAGTCACGCATAAATGTTAAAACGCCATGAACAATTCAAGAGATAATGCTAAGAGATATAAAAAAAACAATGTAGATATGAAAGCAAAATAATAATATGTTTGAGTTGAAAAATAATCCTGAAGATAACCAGTTGTGTTATATAAAATTTCATATCAGAATTTTATCTTTGAAAAAAGGGAGATAGTGTAACATCCAACAAAACACTCTTTTTATATAACTTATTCCATAAGCGAGAAAGCCTCTTTATTAAACTACAACTACGCGCATGCGTTATTATGTTAATTCAGGTCACCTTTGACCTGTATGTCATTCAGCTAGCATTCCAGTAAACATCCAGTCGAGCAAGCCAGTTGTTGTGTTTACTGTCCAGCGCCAAGTTCATTTAAATAAGGGATATTTCAATGGCGACGAGGATGGGATCATGTTACCATGTCAATGCTGAACGGATACACTAACGTTTGCAACGTTTGGACTTATACTATTGCCCCGACAGGTATAAGGGGTTCCTCTTATACTTTGCGGAATTCAAGAAATTTTCAAGTTCCCTTTTATTTTACATCAGCATTTCCAAATTCATATCTGCCATCTACGCCTTCCGTATGAAATGACCTTGATGGCGCGCTACGAAATGCCACGTCTCTCAGATCTTTCAAATCTCTATTAACTAGAGATGATGTACACGTGCCTTATTTATACTATAGCGGAGAACATAATTGACAAATTATAATGTCTCAATTAAGACTAAAATGCAGCTCACTAAATGCCCATATGTTTAATCGGCATCTTGTTAACTCTCTAAGATGTCGGTGTGGCTTCCACTACGAAGACTGCGAGAATTATAGAACTGCATGCTGATTGTGTGTGCCATGTAGACAAAATTAATTTCTACAGTACTACAGACATTTAGTGTCCACAAAATTTAACATGGGAGTTCATATTTATCCGAAACAGAAAATTTGAATATCCTTATGAGTATTCATGGTTTTATCCATCACACAAACAGATTTGAAAATTAGTTTTGGAGAATTGTGTGATACACTAAATTAACATATTTTTTTTAATATTGTGCAATATATTTATTATTCTCAGTTAAATTATTTAGATATGTGTGTACGTTTACATTGATATAATACCCCCACTTAAATTTCAACAAACAGTTAAAACAAAGGTTGAAAATATGTGAACGTTTTTTTTTCCTCGGGGAAAATGCTTATAAATGCTTTCTTTTTTGTTGTTTTTGTAAACAATTCTGGTCAACAGATGTATTTTGTCTGTCATTAATGAATGTATAAATATGTAAATATCATGTATTATAGGAACGATATAAATACGGGCTATGTCTGTTCAACAATCCCAATTTCTGTTATGATATAAAACATACTGTTTAAACTAATAAATAACTCGAAACACCCGTATTGGTCAATATTGACGCTTTCGATTCATTGTTTTATCACACAATAGTAACAGTCCTTAATTTGACGCGGTCAACAGCTAAATAATCACTTTAGATAGTACGATTTCTGATAATACAATTGCCCTTTCTGATTACAATGTTTTCCCTGTTAAATGGTAACTACTGTCCCACTCATGTACCACCTCGATCCCGATGACCAATGATAGACTTGAACTGTATGAATCTTTAGAGCAGCGGGATGGATTACATAATGTAGGTCCATTGAAATAAAAAAATAAGTGAAAGCTTAAAGTGTGAAGCTCGACACTCTGGCTTCCATTCATTCAGACATTCCATTTTATATCATATGTTAGTGATAATGAGGCCATCGTGGATAATCAGCTTGAAAAGTTTTGGAGACAACGTCATAATTCAATATGCAGATAAACCATAATCTATTATAATAATTTTGCAATTATCATTGTTATTCCGTAATAAATTAAAGATATTTTCTAAATGAGAATAATGATAATAATAATAATAATAATAATAACAACAACAGAATACAACAGTTTCTTTCCCAATATTCACGTTTAATGGCTTCTGCAGAAACGTTCCACCAGTGAAGGTTGGTTTTATCAGCAGTAAAGCGAAGGGCACTTACACCGCAGGAGGATTTACCGGACTGGTAAACACAGATGTGTCCGCTGCTAATGGAAGCTCCTGAAATCCCTGACCATCTGCTTGCACACTCCGAGTTTGGAAATGGCCGGCATACTGGCGTAACGAAGGGTATTGGGAATGCTGCCGCCACCTGGAATGTACAACTTCATATAATAACTGTACAAATAATCGCTTATACGAAGGTCCATAATTATATGTCTATAAAAGAACATTGAAACCTCTCCAACATATAACGACAACATGGGCCTGGCTGAGAGAACTGCTGAACAGGAACGTTCTATATCTTGATTTTTGATGTTTCTTTTACTTGTGATTGTTTAATGTTGCTGTTTACTGTCGAAAGAACACCGCTTTTATATAAATGAACTACTCTCACCAAATCATCAACCAATTGTGATATTAACATTTTCTATTTTTGTTCAGAATTTTGTTTAAAAAGTTTAAAAAGAGTTTTATCAGTGAGTGCTCGCTAGCCATGTATATTCTATTTGACCCCAGACTCCGCACATCGACAATACACAGAGAGAGTCCCGTAATAAACATTTTACATATCTTGTCTATTTGATATTATGTCTGGTGTGTATGGCCACAGCATAAATTGATTTTTGTACTAACCACTTGTTCTATCCCAACCCGAAATGGTGAAAGTATTTCCGGTGAAGTCACTGCTTGAACTGGACGCCATAGCGATTGTGCGTATGTAACTGTTTGATGGGAAGCTCCCACTGAATCTCAAAACAGCGATATCATTGGGGTATGCGGATCCATTGCTGAAACTTGGATGCTAGTGAGTTCAATAAAAACCGATTAAAATATACTTATGCTATGGTTTGCTCTTCACGTATTCATTTATGTGTCTATTGGCATAGTCTACGAACAGTATTTAAAGGATAGGAAAGGAATTCACAACATTAAACATTACTTTTTCATTGACTTTGTAAACATACGGGATCGAGCCATTTTTTAAAATTATACATTTCTTAGATTTTCCTTGATGAAATGAGACGTTAATGGAATCTTACATTAGTATATGAAGAGACGGTGAGTGTGACCTCGATGCCGCTGGTACTTTGTGTGTTGTGCTCGCCGGCAGTGGCTGTGTAGGTACCCTACATAAAAAAATGCTTAAACACAGGCTGACTTTCATCCAAAATATAAATTAAGATATATACTATTGGAAACATACGGTTACATGTTTTGTAATTACATAATGCGTGCGGTAGAATATTTTTGCTTTGACAGTTTTAGTTCCAAATAATATGTTGCTACAGCCAATCGTGGATTAAGAATAAATTCTAATGAAAAAATTAGCATGAAACTAGACCTATTTTAGAATTTGAAGCTTTGGGGTGTTGTTACCGAACCGAGACAGTGAGCAGCAGTCAGCGCACGGTTAGCAGAAATAAGAACAGCTCCACATGTGAAAGCACCATTTCTCTTCAGACGGAGTTACCATGGAAACTGTCCCGCGGTGGCGGCTTGTCCTTCAACAATGTTGAGAATGGGATCCTGGAAGCTACTAAGAGGATCTTGAAAATCCCCGTTAGGAAACCCTTGAAAAAACCGAATACAAATTCTAGAATTAAACAGTTTTATTCCCGCCGTACACATAATCTGATCAATGCTGTGTTAAATGCGTTTATATATCCAGGTTAATCTTTGAGGACACAATACGTTAAAAGGCAATGATTTGTTGATTACTAATAATTCTGACAAAAAAATTCTGGAAAAAAATCCAACATTAAAATACAAACCAGAGGCCACGGCGACAAGGAGGCAGATAACAGCTGGAATCATCTTGGGTCGGCAGTTGTAAGAAACCAGGGTGGAAGACAATCGGCGAGTAAGGCTTTTATAGTGGAAGATTGAATAGACACGTGACATGATGCCATCATAAATAACAAGAAGTAGGAGAGACTTGAACCTGTTCAAAGACCATATAACTTTTTACGGTTACTTAGGGAGCATTTCCATGACTCGCTTTTTGTTGATTCGCCATTTCTGTGTTCGCCTCAACGATGGGGAAGCGAGCTTGAGGTGAGTACCATGCGAATCCCAGGCGAACGACAAGAGTGTATTGAGAATCCACATTACAAGTGACTGCGCATTGCTATGGCAGCGTGGAACATAGTATATTTACTTCCGCCGATTATCCAATTTTTTAAAATAATTTACCTTTTGTGTCCTTTCAGGTAAACGACTGGATTAAACTAAACCCTTCTTGTGTAGAAGTACATGACACCAAACTAATTGATAAAAGTTATCTCCAATCATTTGATTTGTACCCTGGTATTTGTATTTTTAAAAGTCTCTGTTTTGTTGGTGAGCATACATCATGCAAAAACAGCTGGTTCATAAATGTTGAAATACAAATAATTACACTTTCTTCCGTCTATACTATACTTTCACATACATAAAACACGTTTATAGAATGTATAATAAATCAAATTCGATCGTAATTAAACAGCCACTTTCGGTTATGTGTTGGCTGGACTTCAAAAACAGATCAATGGATTATATAAATACGTTTAATTAACCTGATTAACAGAAAGTATCATTCTAAACTCCTGGAGGTGGTCATACATTGTGCCTACATTTTTATGTTCGGACTCCTGCTATTTCTTTATTCTATGTTTTGGACTAGACGCGAATCACTTTGTTTTTTTAACGGTAATGAGCGTGCATCTGTAATTTTTACATATTTGTTTGGTCGTTTGTTAGCCGTGGAATCCTACTGGGCACTCGACTGTTAACTACATATATCTGAAGATTAAATTTTTCAAAGAAGTCCTGATTTGCCCCAAGCATATCTTACTGGCTTCGATAAATACGGTATTTTACAGCTTACAATGACATTATTTCTACAGTCCAATTAAAGTTTGGATGATAACAAATAACTTGGACGTCAATGTCGATTGCTGATTAGTTCATATGAAACATTATATAAAGCCACAATTAACAAGTCGGACAACAGACGGTGTACTGTCAAGTTTCGTTTAGATTATCCGCACATTGAGCGGTGTTCATGGTGAATTGTTGAGTATAAAGGCTCGCCGCTGTGACGAGTCCTTCGCTTGATCTGATCACGTGACTCGCATACCACATGGAGCTACACGCCGTGCTGCTGTATTGTTTCAACCAGACTGTTTCTCTGAGCTTTTGTATTAAAGCTGACCTACTGCAATCAACAAAATCACTCGCCCAGCATTCGCTTGGCATTCAGGTTTTATGCGCCTCGCCTCGGATTCGCCTTTTGAGAACTCATTCTGGCGACTGTTAAGAGAACGATTCATGGAAATGCTCCCTTAGTGTCACATCTACTGCCCACGTTTATGATTTAACGTTTATATGATAGCTATCTATAGGTATACGTTTTGAGGGTCTGTTTTAAGTTGATTGATTGATTGATTAGTGTTTTACACCACATTCAGCGGTATTTCAGCTAAGCTGTGGTGCGAACATATTTGTCATTTATTTATTTATTTATATCCTATTTAAGAACAACTCTAATCTGTAACACCCTTGGCCTTAAACATCAAAAAGAGAAACAAAATGAACTGAATAAGACATACATAAGTGATAGAACTTTTAAATATGTCAGTATATTCTGAAGTTCAAAATTGGATTTAAAAATTGTAAATGATGTCACTGTGTTTGAAATTCTGTCAATTTTAATATTTTACAAAGATTCATAAAAATTAGATTCTAGGACACACATCGATCCGTTAAGAAACTTGACGACAACATCGCCAGCAATGTAGAGAACGCTTTTTCGTACTCGGGCCCCAGATAAGGATAATATCGTTTTTGGATATCCACTGAATAGGGAGGAGGCCCGCTTTCTACCTCCATTCCTTCCAAGGCGTCGAAAAGGTTCTCGAGAACAACCGTCTTCGACACAAGGGATTTACTTACTAATGGCTTTGGAGAGAGGGGACCAATCCTCTCTACATTAATAACATTAATTGGTTGTTTAAACTGGAACGTTTGAACAGCATCCCTTGTGGACTTGGACGGGCGAACATTCGGACCAAATGGCTTGTTAGTCTGCGAGTCTGTTTTATTGTGTTTTTTTTTTGTTTTTATCTGTGGCTGTTTTTTTTAGTTTGGGTTGTTTATTTGTATTAGTTTGCATTGAAGTAGTCGTTTTTAATTGTTTTTGACGTGTATTTTGATCAACAGCAGATGGGTCTTCATCACCAGGTGGCCACGTAATGGAGGTCTGTGTCGCAACAGACACAGAAACTATATTCGTTGGCATTCGCGTAGGACTGGGATGATCCTTGAACATCAGAGACAGAGGCAAGACGCTTTAAGTTGGTTATACCTTGGTCATTCAGCTCTGCGCAAATCTCTCCCTCGGATAGATCGGAGAAATCCTTGCCTCTGTCTTCGCACACGATTCAACCAGTGAAAATAATCGACTTTATCCTCTTTGATACATAAAAATCAAAGTGCCCTTTTTTGCCACGTATCTAGTTTTTCAAGTCTTGGTATACAGTCATCCAATTCTCGCAACAAATATGTTTGTAGTAACCCATTTCCAATATCATCCTAATGACATAATTGCTGAGTTGTTGACTGTGCTGGACGTAGGACGTGCCTTTCAGAGAACTCCTGTTTTTTTTTTTGTCTTTTCGGCTAGATAAATATACAATCTGATTGTCTGTGTCACAGACTGTTGTTTAAGTCGAATATAACTCATTGATGCCTAGTATTGGAAAATGGTGGATTTAGTAACCTGGAGATCGAGGATTGGGCTCCACAAGACAATTGTATGCCTCAGTTAAATAGAGAAAATGGCGCCTTATAATCCCTTCACGAGATGGACGCGTGTAACGGACTTGAACTACAGAATGGTGTGTATTATGTTTATGGTTTGCCTTATTGCCAGTAATTCTCTATTGATAGAAAGCAGCCTTCAAAACAATGTTGTAACAGGCCACAACAATATTCGTGAAATCCGGAATTTAAGAGCCGACATTTCTAAAGATATGTGTGACATGAAACTTAAACAAAAGCAATCAGGGAGACGATGGGTGATGCGAAAGAACGTATAACGGAGATGAAACAAAGTCAAGAGATTCTAAGATTAGATGAAGACGCCATTGGAGAGAAAGTGGACAACCTAGAAGAGCAGGATAACCCAGAAATAATAAAGCAAATGCAACAGGACATCGATATACTAGATGGTTTCTCGAGAAGGGACAACGAAACATTTCAAATTTGTAAAGATACGATCATCGGGACCCTCAACTCTGTCATCCCTGATAAACTCTAGTAACCTCATGACATATTACGTGCCCATAGATTAGGCAAGCTCATTTCAAATTAAATTAGAGAGTTCAAACTTAGTATTCTATGGAGACAGTTACATATATAGATTTTCCATACCTGAATTTACTGTTTGTGTCAAGATTAAGTTATTCCTGAGTAAGGGTGGCCTTCTGCAATAGTCGTTGTCTTCCTATGTTTGGAGCCAAAAGGACCCCGAGGTATTCGAGTTTCCCTCCTTTAAACACTTCAGAGAGCTACTCTCAATACTAAAATGCACTACTATAATTACTCAATATAGACATCTAATGTATTTAATGA
>JAQQZZ010157212.1:0-12245 GCA_030265115.1 Mopalia vespertina | reverse complement strand
AGAATGTATACAACAGCCGAATAACCCCTCCATCAATTTGTGCTAAATACACCAAATTTGACCTGTTTAGGCTATAATATTACACTGAACAGAAACCTCCGATCAATTACTTTACATCAATACCACATACTCCACTCAAAACAAATTTTCAGGAGCAGAACAAATAAAACACACCATTTTTATTCAGAACTATATTTGTAGAAGGCCGGCTGGCTGAGTGGTCTAGGTGGACTGCATTTACTGCTGGCGATTCGGTGCCTAACTCTGGGTATTTGGGTTCGATTCCCGGACGGGTTTCAACCTGCAAAATTTTCTGAACAGGAATCGGTTCAAATTAAAAAAGTGTTATCCTAAAATAACGAAAATACTCTATTCGAGGCAGACAAAACGGAAGTTCATAATAATGGTCTCACGCCAGGTACTGTGTTATTTATATTCATTCTCTACCCAGTGTCTATACATAAGGGCCAATCCATATTTACATAACTACTTCAATACTTGTACATGTAAATAGTATGCACTCTCTGTACATCATAGCCATTTCACACAGGGACGTTATTTACCTGGTATCTAGCGCTTATATAGCAATGATCTTTAGTTATATTAAAAGGTATTGCACTTATATCATGTCGGAGTCATCAGTCAACCAACCAATCAATCAGTCAACCAACCAATCAATCAATCAATCAATCAAACGAGTTTGTTTAAAGGAGTGATACCAATACCAACAAAATTATTTGTTTACGACCACGGGTTTATACTGTAACCAAGCACGTTTTAATTTGATTCTTTGATGGTCTAAGAAAATAAAGAAAGGCTTTTACTAACCTGAACAATTTAAGTATTTATTACCTTTAAGCACATTTAACGACTCTTTATTGCACCCTACTAATTGACGCAAATCTGGTGCGATTTGTTTGCCAAACAAACAAAGGTCCTTGTATGGTTGTTGGAATGTGAATATACCATTGTACAGTACACTGCAATAAATGACTCATATCCAACTGTTATCTGTCGGGCAAATTCTTTATGACAGTTCCCATGTAGACGTTACGTCTATACAACCACTTAGCTAACCCTGTTTTGGGTAACTGTCACTTAAGGACTACTTCTTGCCAGCTGTGAGTATATATCGTGTCGTAGTACGATAAATACTTGAACTGTTATTAAGAATAAGAGGATAGAAGAGAAAACGTAAAACTTAGTGAGCGTAGATAAGACGTAGAAGAATGGAAACAGAAGAACTGAAAATGTAGAGCGAAGTATTTGTGTTTGTAAATAGTTTGTATATAGTTTTTTATGTTTAGTGTGTTTGATTGTTCGCCACTTTGTAATTATATCCTGATGATGACATAATAAATGCTGAAATATTAAGTCAAAATGAAGTTATCGTTTTTCGGAGTTACACTACTTGTGTATTATGTTTGATTATGTTTAGTATTTGGTTACGGTTTTATAATGTATTTGTATTTCCGTCTTTTATATTTAAACTATATGGGTTTAATTTACTATGAATATCCCTATTTAAACAAATACTATGAATTGATATTCGCGCCTTTGTTTGCATCTGTGTAATTAAACTAGAAAAAAAGATCGGCGGTACTATCTCTTGTAAATCTCTGGGTTATTTGGGTCTATTTGAATATAAGCACGAAGCTTCCACTAAACAGCACTCGTTACAATATGCGATTCCACTGAATAGAATAGAAAAGATTTAATTTAGGATATAAGTATAGAGAGAATTGAATAATGTGACGTCTTAGAGAACCTTCATAATAATATCAGAAACTATACTTTAAATAAGACCTGCTGATACAAGAATGTCAACATGGTTTTAGCCCACGAATAAGTGGTTTAAAGAGAAAATGTCACCTGCTTCAATGTTTAGGTTTGGCTGTTTGATGGGTTTTCACTGAGATGCCGGCTTGCCAACCCACTGGTTGAGGTAAGCCACCCTCGACGCCACTTGCAACAAATTAAGACATGGCTGGTCAAATACAGGACAACCACAGGACGTAATACAAGAACATTACAGGGCAACATGAAGCTCGCTAACAACCCTCCGCAATAAATTTAACATACTATGATGACCGAACATTTTATACACAAAATTAGGAACTTACCAGCCTCTTGGCTTAGAATAAGATTATAGTTAGGTCAAATTCACAATAAATCCTGGCTTGGGTGAACACATACATGCACCAATGTTGACAGACTGAAATCTCTCACCACACCGTTTCAATGCACCATTTCTTTCAATTCTCGTTATTGTGGTATCATCGCTACGCGCAGTCGTCATAGATGTATGAATATGCATTAAAGTTGTACATTTTGTTCACCGGAAGCCTATTTACCAGTGTATCCGCACAGTTAAATAAATCTAGAGAACTTCATAAAGCTACAGAATGCCTTAATTTAGTTTAGGAGTACCCAAAACAGCGGGGAACTGTGAAAACGTTAAACAACGCGGGCTATGATTTTATTATTTAAAAAAGGTATTGTATAATGCCGATGATCGTATGCCTTCCGAGATTATTTGCGCAGTACAGTCGAGGGCTGTCGAATAATATGATACCATTGGTACACCTGTGGTCATTATTAACGGGACTATTTTATTACTGTGATTAACTGAACGATGGGATGAAGAATAATCTTGGTTCTTGTTTATATCCCATTCCGGGCCTTCGCATTATTTCCATTCTTTTGCTTAACCGAGTATAGTAATATTAACGTTACGATTCTTTGGCCAGCACCAATGCCAATGTTCTTTCATTGCCTTGGTGCTAGTATTATATGCAGCATGGATACGAGTCTTTTTAGTGTAAACAAAATAATCACAAAATCACAAAAGATGTCGGTTTATTTAATACATTTTTTCTAGTTAACTGATGATAGTATTTGAATTTGAAATTGAGCAAGAATTTCCAAAATTGTGAAGGGCCTGTAAATCACGTGGGGTGATGTGTGTCATTCTCATTTATTGAACTTTCTGGAAAAGTTAACATGTACCTGACCGACAGCTAAAAAAAGGCAGGGAATACCAGTATTCAAAACGTAGTACACTCTTAAAAATAATGGCTCTATGAGGGTTCCTTAGAAAAGATGATGGTTCTCTATGGAACCATTACCAAAGTGGCTAGAACTTTTGTATGTATAGCTTATAATACCCATTTATATATATATATATATGTATTTATCTATTTCTCATATATACATGTTATACACATTAGTAATTATAATGTACATATGGACCAGCTTGTCTGAAATAAAAATTATATTCTATTCTATTCTACTCTATTACGATAAAAACGGCTAATTGATATAAGAAGACAAAAATTGAGCGTGTGTTGCGAGGGTTCCAATCAGAACCATAATGTTTCTTCACAGCCATGTCTGAAAATCCTTAAGGGTTCAATTAGAACCATATTTGTCGAAGAATGTACTAATTAAATTTGAAAGATGCCGCAGGAAGCAAAATTAAAGACACCTTTTTAACGTAACCCAAATTTAGAAATTGTTTAATATAATCCAGTATTTTTTTCATGCGGGAAAATCTCCACATATCCTTAATAAAGTCGTGAATATAGAGAGGAAGCAGTAGGCCTTCAAAGTATCTGACCACAAAAATCAAATAAACCATTATCGCTATCTGATTACCGTGAGATCCACTATGTTCCACGTGAACAAGATGGGCCTCTTCTTCGCAATAAATAGTCAACTATAAGATACAACAGGATCAACACCAGCCCATAAACCAGGTCTCTGTTTTGTAGTGATATTCGATTGATTACCGCGACTTGTGCAGTCGTCATTCTGCAAAGTAGCCTACAGATGTAACCCAGATTATTTAGTGATATCTTACAGCTGCAGATCGCTGCAATTGTATTTAAAATAACTTACATATTCAAATATCCTTAATTCACAAATTTAACCATTTGAGCAGTATATACACATTTTTAATAAGCATAAATTCAACGTAACAGTGGCCATCAACAAATTACCGCAACGTGACTTCTTTGGAAGAACCCGATGGTGCGGTTTTATGCCAAAGTTGAAGTCTGTGTTGAAAGGCTATCAGTTCTTGATGGTTTCGCAATGACCAGATTGATAAAGCGGACATTTGTAATAGCATTAAGAACAGTAGGAGTTGTAACCTCGGTAAAGTTACCACCCGATTCGAAACCTATTCACATCAACTTATTCGCAACTTATTCGAAACTGATTGGAAACCGATTAAAATACTTTAAATAGGTTTCAACTTATTCGTAACTGATTGGAAACCGATTCAAATATTTTGAATAGGCTTCAATTTATTGGAAACCGATTTGAAATCGATTGGAAACTGATATGAAACTTATTGAAAATTAATTTGCCGCCGATTCAGTAAAAATTAAACTTTCTAAGATGAGTATAAATAAAACAATCTAACTAACTTTCATACGATTTCATTCAAATCTAGCCCAGATGTCTAAGGACTAAAATACTGCAATGGCCAAGCCACTGAAATACTTCACGTTAGTAGAAAGGTGGATGTATGTAAGGTCGCCATAGGCCATCTGAGTAAGATGCAGCACCATAGATGGGTCTCAAATTTAAGACAATGTATTTTTCCATAAGTATGGCCATAAGTCAAATCTGCGGAAAGATTGATAAGATTAATCCCAAACACAAAACATACATATTTCCTTCGTATGAATCCTATCTTAGCCCAACTTTTTGAAGCAATTTCACTTAGCCACGAACGTATACAAATATAAGAGGGATGATGTAACATGGTCACTTCAGAAAAACGTCGAGTTGCATCGATCCTAGTCTTAATCTTAGTCATCAAAAGACAATTTTGTTTCGATTAAATCGAACCGTATCCCGGATGCAACTTTCTTAAAAAAAATTCACAAAGCAAACAAACAGTCCGTGAACAAAATTTCTGATAAACGGGTGAAGATGTAAAGATGGTGACTACAGACTACCGGAGCAAATTGCAGCCACCCTGTGAAAGGCCTTATATTAAAGACAATATTTTTTTCTTTCGAATAAACCTATTCTAGGCCGACTGCTACTTGCCAAAGCAGTTTCCTAGAGCAAAGAATCTGCCTGTCGATAATTTCCAATAATGGAGGGTAGGCGTAAAGATGGTGACTACAGACCACCGGAGCAAGCTGCAGTCACACTAAGAAAGACGCTTAATTAAAGACACGACAAATTCCTTTCCAATAAATTCTTTCCTAGCCCGGCTGCAACTCACCCTAAGATAGACGCTAAATTAAAGACGATACATATTCCTTTCCAAGAAATCCTATCCTAGCCCGCTAGCAACTTTCCAAGACAGTTTACTAGAGCAAAGAATCTTTGATGATAATTTTTTTAAATGGAGGGTAGGCGTAAAGATGGTGACTGCAGATTATCGAACCAAGTTGCAGTCACCCTAAGAAAGACGCTAAATTAAAGACAATGCATATTCCTTTCCAATAAATCCTACCCTAACCCGGCTGCAACTTGCCACGGCAGTTTCCTGAAGCAAATAATCGGTCCGTCGATAATTTCTTTGATTGGCAAGTGGCAGCCGGGCTAGGATAGGATTTATTGAAAAGGAATATGCATTGTCTTTAATTTAGAATCTATTTTAGGGTGGCTGCAACTTGCTCCGGTGGTCTGTAGTCACCATCTTTACGCCTACCCTCCATTTATAGAAATTATCGACGGACAGATTCTTTGCTCTAAGAACATGCCTTGGCAAGCTGCACCCGGGTTAGGGTAGGATTTATTGAAAAGGAATATGTACTGTCTTTAATTTAGCGTCTATCTTAGGGTGGCAGCAACTTGCTCCGGTGGTCTGTAGTCACCATCTTTACGCCAAACCCTCCATTTAAAGTATTTATCAAAGGACAGATTCTTTGCTCCAGGAAACTGTCTCACCAAGTAGCAGCTGGCCTAGAATAGGGTTTATTCGAAAGAAAAAATTATTGTCTTTAATATAAGACCTATCTTAAGATGGCTGCCACTTGCTCCAGCGGTCTGTAGTCACCATCTCTACGTCTACCCTCCATTTAAAGAAATTATCGACGGACAGATTCTTTGCTCTAGGAAACTGTCTTGGCCAGTTGCAGCCGGGCTAGGAGAGGATTTATTGGAAAGGAATATGTATTGTCTTTAAATTAGGATCTATCGTAGGGTGGCTGCAACTTGTTCCGGTGATCTGTAGTCACCATCTTTACGCCTACCCTCCATTATCGGAAATTATCGACGGAAAGATTCTTTGCTCTACGAAACTGCTTTAGCAAGTAGCAGCCGGACTAGAATAGGGTTTATTCGAAAGAAAAAGTATTGTCTTTAATATAAGTCCTATTACAGGGTGGCTGGATCTTACTCCGCTGGCTCGTAATCATCATCTTTACGTCTACACTCTTTTATCAGAAATTTTTTTCACGGACTGTTTGTTTGCTCTATGAATTTTGTTTAAGCAAGTTTCAGCCGGGATACGGTCTTTGATGACTAAGATTAAGACTAGGGTCGCTGCAACTTGACGTTTTTGTGAAGTGACCATGTTACATCATCCCTCTTATATTTGTATACGTTCGTGGCTCAGTGGAATTGCTTTAAAAAGTTGGGCTAAGATAGGATTCATACGAAGGAAATATGTTGTGTTTTGTATTTGGGATCCATCTGTGCCTGACTGAAACGTTCCGAAGATTTGACTCATGGCCATATATACCCTCAACTCCTTCACTTACACACACACGCACACACATGCCCAATCACACAGTATGTTCACTTTTTTATGACTAAGCTCGTTTCAGTGTAGCATTATTTTGGCAGAAGTCAAGCCATGAATTGAACGAAAAATACAATGTCTTAAATTTGAGACCCATCTATGGTGCTGCATCTTCCTCAAGTGGCCTGTGGCGACCTTTAATACACCCATCCTTGAACTATCCTGAAGTATTTTAGTGGCTTGGCTATTGGAGTATTTAGGCCCTTAGACATGTGGGCTAGATTTGAATGAAATCGTATGAAAGTTAATTGGTTTGTTTTTTTTATACTAATCTTAAAGTGTTTAATTTTTAATGAATCGGCGGCAAATCGATTTTTAATAAGTTTCATATCAGTTTCCAATCGGTTTCGAATAAGTTGATGCCTATTCAAAATATTTGAATCGGTTTCCAATCAGTTGCGAATAAGTTGAACCCTATTAAAAAAAATTGAATCGGTTTCCAATCAGTTTCGAATAAGTTGCGAATTAGTTTCGAATAAGTTGCTGTAAATCGGTTTCGAATCGGGTGCTAACTTTACCGAGGTGGAGTTGTAACGCACCGATATATAACTTCTATGCTTTGAATATGTATAACAGCATATATAGCGGGGCCTGCGGTAGCACAATGTATAGGGCTTATTCCTTCTTCTCAGTCCTACGCCCTATGTTAACGTGGGTGGAGGTTGAATATTGATCTGCCACTATCGCCGGCCTATCAAAACATATATAAGATTTTTCTCCCAGAAAACAAATATTGCAGGTAGTTAGAATACTAGTGATTGTGTTTAGTTTATCTACAAACGAAATCATAGAAAAATCAGATATATATTTTTAGAGGCCGGCGAAAGCGTCAGATCAATTCCAACCTCTACCACGGGTTGACAGATTTGGGCTAAGAGAAAGGAATTATAGCCCTATACATTGTGCTAGGCTGCGGCAGTGGTGCAGTGGTTAGCGCGTCTGTCCCTCCTTTAATGAACCGAATACAAGTTCGAATCCATTCTGCCCACCTTAGGTATGTGTGAAGGGGTCAAACGGTGTGGCTCCGTCAATCACGATGGTGATTTTTACAAGGTTTCCTCCCGATTTCTCCCTGTTATAAGTCGAACAGAGTGAGAGGGGATAATATTTCACTTGTCATATTAGTGAAATACCCTCGAGTGTGGCGTTAATCCCCAATCAAACACACAAACAAAATCCAGCCTATGGTTCAGGACAGGACAGAAGACATTCACAATGTTGACAAAATAAATCCGACGAATCGATCCGTTATATTCAGTGACAAATTGTGACAAATTTGCCTGCTCTGTTTTAAGCGAGGCTCAATATTGCACTCCGCATGAAATCTAAATTTAGGAAACAAAAGAAGACAAAAAGTAGTAGATACTTCCATTGAGACAATTAAGTTATGCTTAAGGATTAACTTGCTGTGTGAATCTCTGAGAGAATACAAGATTATGGTTATTACATTTCTAGCAACCTGATCAAATATAAAATTAAATCTTTGCGAATAAAACAAACATGCAATGATTGGTTTACACAAATCTGCATTACTTCAAACCAGTAAACGGACGCAATTTGAGGGATGTTAGCTTTGTAAACGTTAACAATAAGATTACACGTACAGGGGGAAATCCTTTTTTTATGTATTGGGGTATATTTACAAAGTTAAGAATAGTCGATATGTCTATTGTTTCCGTTTGATATATATTAAGATATATAATAAGGTGTGATATAATTTGAACTTAACTTCCACACAGTTCAAATGTTTGATGGATAGAGATATATACATGAACTGGAATCTGTTCCAACTAAGAAAGTATAATCCTAAACTAACGAAAATATTGTTAATCGTCACTTTCTAAAAGACACAATAATTATTAATTGCTTTCACTCTCCTATCAGAGGGGTAGTGAATGCCCGCTACCCAAACTCCAGCTGACTAGCCTTCTATTTTTGTATAAGGCCGGGTGGCTGAGTGGTCTAGGTGGCCTGCATTTACTGCTGGCGATTCGGTGTCTAACTCTGAGGGTCCTGGGTTCTATTCCCGGACGGGTTTCAACTTGGAAATTTTTATGAACTGGAATCTGTTCAAACTAAGAAAGTATTAACCTAAAATAACGAAAATATTGTTAATCTTCACTTTCTAAATAATCTAAATAATTATTAATAAGTAAATAAGCCTATATTATACGTACATGTATATATCTAGTCGTACACTGCTGTAAAGTTAAAGACATTTTGTGATTTAATAGGTTCTGCAGAAGTGGCTCGAATTTTTGTGGTGAACCCTTTTTTTCTAATAAATATATTTTGACTGTGCTATAAAGGTACAAACATATTGTAGTGTTTTATATCACCATATGCTTTAAACATAGCCTTAATGCTGTAGAAGGCCGGGTGTATGGTATAACGGATGAAAGTGTTTCGCAACAAATAGTCACTATGACATACAACAGGATCTAAATCAGCCGAGGTCAGAGTTGATATTAACCGGTTTATAAGGCTTGTGTGTCTGTTTCTCAAGTGGGTGAGCAGCTTTATAAAGATTGCTTGGCAGTTCAGTTAGTATATCTTGTCAACGGCACAGACATGTCTCGTGCTGGTTACCCGCTATATTTAAAGGTATTGCACTTATATCACGACAGAGTGTCATCTTCTTACGCTGTGTTTCTCAACTACGATGGGAAAAGCATGACAGAAAGACGGCTAAATCACCCCGAGATAGTTCCACTCGCATATATTCTCATTACCTATTATACTGTATGTTAATATGTGGGCACTTGCTGTCTTTGCTTAGCACTGGAAGAAGACGAACTTTCCAGCCTTATTATAGCACTTCAAACTTTATGGCTGTGCTAGTGTCAATTATATTTGGAATACATCTCCATCATAAAAGTGAAATACCCTTAAGCATGGCGCAACTCACTCACTCACTCAATCAATCAATCAATCAATCAAAGAATCAATTAATCAATCAACCAAGCAACCAAACAATCAAACAGTCATACGCCTGGCGATTTGATTGAACCATTGATTTGTCTTTCATGTATGTTACTTTATTGAGTGTATATATAAAATGACCACATGATATTGAATGGTGTTACTTTGCTGTGGCTTCTTTACAGGAGTTACACCAATGACTGGAAAACTATTTGTTTACGACCACGGGTTTATACTGTAACCAAGCACGTTTTAATTCGATTCTCTAGCCGTCTAAGAAACAAACATAAAGGCTTTTAGTAACCTGAACAAAATAAATTATTTATTACCTATAAGCAAATTTAACAACTTTTATCATTGCAGCTTACAAATTGAAATAAATCTGTTGCGATTTGTTTGCTAAACAAAGGTCTGCGTAGGGTTATTGAAACGGGAATTGTACTGTTGTCAAGTTCACTGCAATTGGTGAGTCATACACCTTGATTTTTCTAGAGTCTCTGGTAAGGCCTTACTTGTTAAAAGACCGCCAAAAAATTATTTCCCAAATTAGAAGCTTGTTAGTCGCACATATGCAGTTTAGCGCACAGATGATATACAAGAGTATGCGCAAATGAATAAGTATTCCTGCTAAGATTTACGATACAACGCAATTATTAAAATCAACACTAACATTATATCAGAAATGATAGTTTGACCGAGTGATCTAGGTGGCGTCATTTACTTCGTGCGATTCTGGCGGTGCCTTACTCTGCGGGTCGTGGGATCGATGCCCAGACGGGCTTCAGCCTTCACAATTTTCTTAACTATAATTTGTTCATAGAAACTGTTATTTGAACATAACGAGAGTTAGCCACGCTCCGGGAGTTTTTCTAATCTGTAGAATTAAGCGCACGCAACCTTATTTATTCTCGTAGTCTTTCCATATATAAAAATAGTATAGCCTTACCTTGGTTTAAACTATTTCGTGTTCCCTTTGAATACTAGTAGGTTAGATCGACCCATAAAACGACCATATGACGTCCATTGAATACTAGTAGGTTAGATCGACTCATAGAACGACCGTATGGCGTCCATTGAATACTAGTAGGTTAGATCGACCCATAAAACAACCATATGACGTCCATTGAATAATAGTAGGTTAGATCGACTCATAGAACGACCATATGACGTCCATTGAATACTAGTAGGTTAGATCGACCCATAAAACGACCATATGGCGTCCATTGAATACTAGTAGGTTAGATCGACCCATAAAACGACCATATGACGTCCATTAAATACTAGTAGGTTAGATCGACCCATTAAACGACAATATGACGTCCATTTTCGCATCAAATACAATCAATTCTCAGCATTATTCTACTAGCTATTGGTCTATTTAAAATGTCTTCCGATTTGAGAAAAAAATTTGACGGGACATTCTCTTCTACTTGGAGACCGTCCCTAGGTGAGTATTCAACCAACAGGACAGACTATTTTTTGGATAGGTAAAAGGCCATACAGGTTCAATATTATTCATTATTTAGAGACAGGCTCTACGTCGTATCTTTATTGACTCAACACAACAGATACGTATACGCATGTACACGCAATTAGGATTACATAAGAAGGAACAGAATATATTTCTAGGAGAAATCACATATGCGATTAAGCACAATATCGAAAATAGGCGTAGAAATACTATGGGTAAGACATAGCGAAGTTAAGGCTTAAATATAATAATACATGTTCTATTGGTTCTTCTCGATTACACGTTTTAGTTGCCATTATAACTTTCACTGGACCTTCGCTCGTCTCTTTTGAGAAGCCGTGTGCACGGCTCTATTCAGTGATATTTCCGGCCCGCGGCTGTGGCTCAGTTTATAGCGTGTGTGCTTGCTAATCCTACTACGATGTACCATTCACGGGATCGAGTCAATCTTTCGACCATCAGGTATATGAGAGTCACAAGATGTGGCTCCGGAAATCGCGAGGGTGGGGTTTTACGAGGTTTCCTCCAGGTTTTCCACCGTTATTAGGCAAGGAACAGTGTGAAGTGGACACTCAGTCATCATAAGTCATCATAAATCCAATACCCTTGAGTATGACGTTAACCCCAATCATACAAACAAACAATCAGCGATATCTTCCACCTACCAGCCAGCGAATGGAAGACCAACTCGGGGGAAACTGTGAAGATATAGAGAATATTAAATGGTGAAGTTTGAATACCCTAAATATTGCTCAAATGAATTGATGAAAGAGATTCTTTCCATCATTCACAAGGGCATTATTTATGGTATGTACACTTACCTGTGTAATATTTTATTAATAATTTATATTAACTATAAAATCAAAATCCAGGTCACATTCTCTGATCAGCTGTAATCTCGCAACTGTCAGAATAGGACTGCAGTATAATAATAATAATAATAATACTTCATTTCAGACGCAAAAAGGATCCATATACAAATACATTGGTATGAACAGATGACTAGTGTGCCATCCAAGACAATTGGAAGGACCATAGCATCACTCAGCTATAGAGTAGTTCCTGCCATTTATCAGATAA
>JAQQZZ010157201.1:0-12245 GCA_030265115.1 Mopalia vespertina | reverse complement strand
AAATAAAGTCTGAGAATACAATATATGTCTCAAAATAATACCCCAAAACATAGATTATTTGGTTAAGTGACAAAGTCCTTTTTGTGGCCCTAAAATTGCTCCGATGCCCTCTGCGGCAATGTAGGAATTCGGAGCTTATGGGGCCTAGGCGGCCCCTGGACCCTCGCCATAGTTGCCCGCCCCCCCCCAATATTAAAAACGTTCCACCGCACCTGGTTGGTGTTTTACGCCATGCTTAAGGGTATTTCACTTAAATGACGGCGATGTATTCCAACAATAACAGTTGTGGAGCGTTTACATAATGTTGGAAAGTTCATTTTCCTCCAGTGCTATTAAAGTAAAGACAGCATTGCTACTCTTCAAACAAACTGCCCTTAACCAAAGACTGGTACATGTAGAACTAGACTATGATAGCTGAATAGGATTGTTTGATTGGGGTTTAACACTATACTTTATAAGGAATTTTATAGGAAATTAATGATTGATCTACATGTTAATTTATTTTTTCTTATCAAACAGCATGAGGAGTCAACAGTAGGAGTGATCTGCATCATACAAGTACAATCTTGTTGATGGTCTGGTCAGCAAACAGAAACATAGAGTCAATCGTGAAATCCCTGTCATTGTTTTTCTTGTGTTTTGGTTACTGTACTTTGCTTCATAGTGCTTTAGTGCAAATGCCTGTAACACAATAATGTAGACAATTATAACCATTTGCAATATACATGCTGATGTACTGTGCTGTAAATCACCTTAAATGTTGTTTTCTGTTTTCTGATAAATCCAGATGCTTTCTTACTGAAAGGCACCATCTACCACCCAGACATACTTTCGAAGTTCTTTAAATACATGTAGTTTCAACCTGTAATTATTGTGTGAAATTGTATGTGACATATGGTACACTGCAGATATGTGGTCCGTTATCAGTGTCTTTAATATCAAAGCCATACAATGTAGATCAAGTTTATATACACAAAACTGACCAGTGACCTTATCTTACACACCTGGGATTTCAGATAAGATTATTAGCAATCATTATCAATCAATAACGGCCAATGGTCAACTAATGTAGCTGATAAGACACTTGTGACCACTTGTAGTACCATAATGTGATGGGGACTGGCCACCCAGCTATCTCACCTACACAAATATTACTCCAAAAAACTATCCACAACATTTATTTAAGATTACATTGTTGTAACATCAGGTTTACCTTCATCAAAAGTATTAATTGCTAGAAAAAATGAACACTATTGAATATGTTCATCATTATGTTATTGTTTCATACAAACGGTGCCATTCTAGCACAATGGCCTTGGGCAAAGAGCACCACCAGACCTACATTGTAGATTGACTTTAACAAAATTGTAACCACATACATACATGTACCAGATATAAACATCCTCTTTCGTTGGGGTGTAACTAATAGAATGACAGCATACATCTACCATCATCCCAGCAGGGGCTTAGCCAGACATCAAAAGTATGGTGTCCAAAATGGTCATTTTGCTTAACACTTTTTAAGCAACTGGGTGTCGAAATTTTACAGTTTCATTATCTCCTGGACGTTAAAGTTTCTTAAAACAGGATGTCCAAATGAGGCAATTGTTCAATTTAGGATGTTGAAAGGACGGGTGGACACCCCTTTGCCTAAGCCCTTGCCCTCAAAACCACTGGCAGCAAAGACAAGACAGGACAAGCACCAGATGCAAGCAAAGATATGGTAAAACAGATCGGCTTCCTGTTACCCCTTAGCTCTGAGAGGACATCAGTATCGATAAAGGGCCTCCTCTTCTACATGTAGTTGAGTATTTATTTAAGTGTGCAATACTAGAAATCTATGTTTCACATTTGCTCTGAGAGCCCCAACAGGATCAGAAAACTGGCAAACTTGAAAATAGTTTGAAACTCGGGGGAAAAACATTGCAATCAGTCACCATAATTTGTGTACATGTAATTCCAAAATGAGTTCTAGGAGCGAGTAACAGACATTGGATTTCTCTTATTGGTGGCTACAAGATTTGCTGGCTCTTTCTTGATGAATCTTTATTGTTAACGAGCATAGCAATGTTCAACACTTTCAGGTAACATACAGCTTGAAAAGATGCTGATTTTTGAGTTTCAATTTTCTTTAATAAGCTTGTAATCAAGCCTGTTTCATGTTTGATAAGCCTGTAACACAGATTGCCCATTAGAAGTAATACATATATACATCCAAATTATTCATATTTTTGCTACAACTCATGAGAACATACATATGTATTTATTGTATATCGGATTTCTAGCCATTTTTTAAACATGACTTGGGTTTCTAAACTCTAAACTGGAGAGGAAGTACTGTTTATATTTATGTGGTTTACAGTATAAACTAAGTTTGAATACTGTGTCGAAATAGTACAACCATGTACAGTAGTCCATGAACACAAACTCTGTGAATGATCTTCTGTTGAAGGCTCTATTTATAAAGTACATGTATTTGTACAATCATAGTCAGACCTGGTTAAATTCTAGTCGATTAAGGTTGCATATATATTTGTTACAAATATAAAATGGCCATTTTTTAATTTTATTTTATGCTTGATGACAGTGTTAGAATCTATACCAAATATTGTAATAAACCTAGAAGTTGTAATCCATAATAATAATGTGTTTGTGTTCTATACCTACATGTACAAGCTTCTAAATGCAACTTAAAGAAGAGATTGATTGATTGATTGATTGGGGTTTAACGTCCTACTCAAGGGTATTTCACTTATAGGACGATGGATTGTCCACTTCACACGGTTCCTTGCCTCATTACAGTGGAAAACCGAGAGGAAACCTCGTTAAAACCACCCCTGCGATTGCCGGAGCCACATTGTATGACTCACTCATATACCCGATGGTTGACAGATGGACTCGATCCCGTGAACGGTAAATTGGAGTAGGATTAGAAAGCGCATACACTACCACTAAGCCACGGCCGCGGGCTAAAGAAGAAATTAAAGATCTGGCTGCAGGTACAACTTTTTTCCAACTCTCCCCTTTCCCAATCTTGATGAAACCAAAAAAAACATGTTATAATGTTTCAAGAACATGTCTGGTGCTTCAATCTACATAAACTCATTCCAAAGCATATGGTTTGGTGGAAAAAATACATGTAGAATGCTAGAGGCTGAGAGAAATGCTCAATTGTGCAGAAAGACTTGGTCAAAGATAGAAAAACGTGTGATTTCCTGATGACAGATGTATAAATACTGTTAAACCTGTAAACCGAGATGTATGTGGGAGGGTATGGGAAAGAGAACGAGCTCTGTATATATGTAACTGCCATTTATAATGTACCAGACTACATCTAGTAGGTTTCTTTTTTTCAATATAACAATTTGCATAAACTGCTGCATCAAACATACAAAGGGATATTTTAATATTTATAGCAGGGCTTTATGGAAGTCATTCTGGACAACTAGTACAGGTCCCTACACCACTAATTCTATAAAAACTTACTTTCTGATTATAAATATTCAATATTTCTCTTTTTAACTACAATTCTACCAATATTCAATATTTTATCGAAATTCAATTTAAATACTAATTCTATTTACTTTTGGCAAATCAATAATTCAAAATGTAATAAAGGGTAAGCTTAATACTCAAGAAAACTACGGATTAGTCATCGTTCACTTCTTTGTCTTTCATTTTGATCTGATCTAAATTAAGAGCCCTAATAAGTCCCTGGGAATGTAATTAACTGTAGGCCTATATGAACCCTATGTCTTGACATAGCCTGTAATTGTAAGATCTTCCAAACAAGACATGCATCTGTATACATGTAACCTTTGACCTTAGAAATGCAGACTTCATGTTACAAACTTTACTGCTTTGTTAAACACAGATTTTCAATTAGCTATTAAATCACATGTTTCAATGCTGTAATAACAGTTTACAGTACCACAGACTCTAAGTCTTCAATTTCACCAGTGTTTACATTCCCATAAATACATGTCATACAAGAATATAAATTATTCTCTTCTAAACCATAGTTCATGGTAAGACCAAATAATGTATGATTCCAGCTCCTCTGTTCGTGTACAATTCATATGGTCTTTAGGCTTGTTAGGTATGCAATCAGCTTCAAAGTGACAATCCAAGAACTTATTAAATAAAGATATGGCAATTTAAGATCTGTCTGATTGATTGATTACGGTTTAACGCTTTACTTAGGTTTAATTCACAGTTCACTTTAGAGTCTTAGGACGTTTTGCGAGCCCAATAAGTGTAGAAAATCACCCTTGATGTTGCCTGTTATCTCTGGGAGCACTAGTGCGACTGGAAGCTCCCTCAGACTGCTGATGCCACAGACACATGTTTATAAATCTTACTAAAAGATATAGTAATTATAGTTCAGGACATTATGCTACGGTTGTACATGTGAATGCATGCATGTACATGTACAGTGCATCTAGTCAGACAATACATTATTCTATTTATTAATAGAATCGTCAAAAGTCTAACTGGATCTTTTGTATCTTTGCGCTAAGATTTAATGATCCTTACAATAATAATTCTGGTTTGTACACCAATGACTTTTCAGTAATATTTATATCAGTACGTTTTCCTACACGCATGTCTCAATGTGAAAATTGCCAGACAGGTATTTTTTACTTTGACTGCAGTTTAAAAAATACCTTGATTGAAATTTAAAACTAAAGTCATAGAGGTGCAACATATTCTTCAGGTCCAGATACAATACATGTGCTAAACAACTCACTGAGTATTTTATAATCAGTAAATCACCATATACTGAAAACCAACATTCAATCTAGTAAAGACACCTTTAGATCACAGTGATTGAAATAACATGCATACAATCCTACTACAAAAAGGGCCAAATATTCAAGGGCTTAAATGCAGAGGGGTGTCCACCCATCCTTTTGACACCCTGAATTGAATAATTGCCTGATTTGGACAACCTGTTTTAAGAAACTTTAGCATGCAGGAGATAGGGGAAAGTGAAGCAAAATGGCCATTTTTAACACCATACTTTTGATTTCTGGCTAAAGCCCGGAAAATATTTTTAAAACTTTGTCATGGTTCCTACACTTAACAAGAAAATTTCCACCCCTGGATTTAATTGAACGGTCCAGCAAATAATAAGAGTGTTAACTTTAATTATTTCCCATGCAACAATGCTAGTAGAGATGGGAGATTATGCTGCATGAGCCTCAAAGGCTTAGACAGAGGGATGTCCACCCGTCCTTTGGACACCCTAAATTGAACAACTGCCTCATTTGGACACCCTATTTTAACATACATTAACATGCAAGAGATATGGAAACTGTTGAAATTGGACACCCAGTTACATGTACTTAGAAAGTGAAGTAAAATGACCATTTTGGACACCATACATGTAATTTTGATTTCTGGCTAAGCCCCTGCTGAGCCTTCCTAGATCCAACGGCATCAAGAGATTTAAAGCTGCAATGCCTGCAAAGCTTCAAAAAGTCATCAAGGGTAGATGTTAAAGAAAGACACAGAGGTTCAGAATAACCTTCTGGGTTTGGAAATCAATAATTCCACGGCAATCCTTTAACACATATTAAATGACATCATAAAAGATTCATCGGACTATTAAGTGGACCAACATTCCTCATGACCTAAAAAAAAATGGGGCTTTCCTGAAGTGCTCATCAGAGAATTGCTAACAGAACCATAGAAGGAAGGTACATGTATAATGATGTATTATGAATTCTTGTTTGTTTGATTGCGTTACGGTTTAAGGTTGTTTCACTTATATGATGGTGTGATAGGCCACTGGGTGGAGGAGACCAAGGTGCCCCAACACCACTGATATACATATACATGTAGGTAAGAAAATGTGCTGGCGGAGACTGTTGAAAACATTATGTTCCTCCAAAGTTAAGTTTAGATGCCCTTTACATGCTGCTCTAATCAATTTGATTTAAATTAAACAGATGTAAATTGATTGGATTATAAAATAAATATATAGTTTTTACATGAAGTTGTACATACATGTACATGAACTTTGTTTGATAAGTGATTTATTTCTTGCTACACTTGATAAAAAAGGTTTGTTTGTTTGATTGGGGTTTAACGTCCTACTCAAAGGTATTTCACTTATATGACGTGCCAGCCCAATTGGTGCAGGAAACCACCATCGACACCACTGGCAACAAACAAAGACATCACAGGACAAATACAGGATGCAATACAGACATCATAAACAGAACGGCTTCCTGTTCCCCTATAGCTCTGAGAGCACCAGGGCAACATGAAGCTCCCTCCAAGCACCCGCGATAAAAATGGTAGTCTGGTACATGTAGTTATGAGAGTGACTAATGTCATTTTGATAGACATGTGTGTATCCACTGTTTGAGTTAAAGCATTATCCTGCAAACTCTAACTTCATTGACACAGATTTAAATTCATACTATAAACTCTAAACTCGGTTACATGTATGTGTTGGCAAATTGAATCCTCAGTCTAGTACATCAGTGAGAACACTTCTGCATCTGTAATTTAATTTCCGGGCCTCTGGCCGAGTTAGGCACTTTGCCAGGGTCTCAATAATAGAGATATTGTGGTAATATCAGGCAGACCATCATTCCTGTCAGTAATTTATCTCTAGGTGCTCCAAACACATGTACCCTTGAGAGAGGTAATCCAGTGTAAGTGTAGGCCAATAGGGAAATTCCAATACAACATTGCTCCACATCACAATATATCACACATATATACAATGAGATCATTTATTATAATGCTAATAAGTTTAATGTTTATTACAGATCAGGCTGCGTTATTTTAATTTGGGTGTCTGGGGCAACATGTACAATGGTTTCTGTATGAATGTCACAGAAATCTAACAATATATATATGGAATAGATATAGAACCTGCTCATTCATACATGGATGTTTTTATAATAAATAGGATTACATTAAAATAAGGCCTATGGTGCCACATTGTCAGACGTTGTGTGTGATTCTTTAAAAAGGTGACTGTCAGTCATTCAAGTTCCAATTCCAACTCAACTTAGGTATGAACTTTTTTGATAATGATGAGAATTACTACATGTAATGAGAGTTAAATTTACTGGGACTACAATGAACTACATCTCATCTCATGGTTATGTTTATACAGTATTAGGAGTCCTAAGTTCACTTGTCACATGGTGTACCGGTGGCAGACTGAAAGGTGACATCAAAAATATCATTTAAAAGTTCTCAAATTGTTGTGAAATACATGTTTGTAACAGTGTTTTGGCAGGAAGAGTTCAAATGACATGTATAAGCTCATGTAACATCATTGTCTGACTCAGATGGTACTGTCTGGGTGCACATGCTGTACATGTACCAAGGCAGAGTTTTAACAAACATGTGCAGATTGTGTGCTCACGTAATAGCAATGGGAGTGTCTTTCTAATCTAACACAATGTAAGGAGTGGTGAAGGGAAAGCTGGGTGGCTATTGTGTGCAGCACTAAAACTGCGGTTCAAATTTGGGGGAGAACTACATGTAGTCAGGGGCTTAGACAGAAATCAAATGTATAGGGTCCAAAGCCGTCATTTAGCTTCACTTTTAAAGTAACTTGGTGTCCAATATTTACAGTTTCCCCACCTCCTGCATGTTAAAGTGTCTTAAAACAGGATGTCCAAATGAGGCAATGGTTCACTTCAGGATGTCCAAAGGACGAGTGGACACCCCTCTGCCTAAACCCTAGACTACAATAAACAACTACAAACAAGTACCCAACAAGTTTAATAAAGTATTATTTGTTTGTTGGATTGGGGTTTTTTCAAGGGTATTTCACTTAAATGATGACGTGCCAGCCCAATGGGTGAAGGAAACCACCCCTGACACCACTGACAACAAACACAGACAAGACCGGACAAATGCAGGACAATAATAGGATTCAATATAAACATCACAAACAGATCGGCTTCCTGTTCCCCTTTAGCTCCGAGAGCACCAGGGCAACATGAAGCTCCCTCCAGCCACCCGCTCTTTAACAAAGTAGTAAAGCTGTATTGTGGCCCAACGATTCCACATAATGAATGCTACTAAAGAGAGATACATGTACAATGTATATAGCCAGCAGTGTGTCAAACTGACAATTCCCTTGTTTGTTTGTTTGTTTGATTGAGGTTTAACGTCGTACTCAACGATATTTCACTTTTATGATGACGGATTGTCCACTTCACACTGCGCTTTGCCTTATTACGGTGGGAAACCGTGAGGAAACGTCGTAAAACCAGCCCCGCTATTGCTGGAGCCACATCTTGTGACTCACTCATATATTAACTGAAGGTCAACAGACAGATCTATTTTAAGTGACAGTTGCACCAATTCATAGGAACAGTTATGGTTATCTCCCTTAGTAAAACTGAAACCGAGATCTTTTGAAAAGGATTACAGTAGGAGTACCATCCATCTTTAACATCAGTTTACCTCCAGACATGCTAACCAAGAGTTTTTTATCAAGCTATTAATCTACATTACAAGCTTTCACAGACCGGGCTAGTCTACATTACAAGCTTTCACAGACCGAGCTACCTTACATTACAAGCTTTCCCAGATCGAGCTACTCTGACCAGAATCTACACCCATTGGTGAATAAATGAATCAAGGTTAGAGTTAACTCCCACTCCTACCATTACATCCAACTAAATAGTTATGTGTTAACATATTAACGTGTTTATGTACCTGTAGCTTAAGTTAGTGACAATCGCTGCATTTTTTCATTAGTCGAGTCATATCTTAACGCACTAATGGTTTTAGTAAATACAGGCTCCTACGCATCCAATCAATTACGTGGCTGCAGATTCTGGTTATAGCACAGGGCTCAGCTAAGGGTGGTTAGCAAAGATGGCAGTTAGGTGATTGACGGAGTTTCTAGTCGTACTTAAAGTTATTTCACTCATATCATGACGGCATGTCAGTGCAATCGGTTTATGGAAACAACCATGTGACTATCACAAGATGCAAAACAAAAACGCCATGGCATATCAGATTTCCGTTGCCCTTAGCTCTGAGAGCAACAGGACAAGACAATCTCTCTCTGCAGATGCTAAGGTGAGAAATCTAAAGAATCTGAAGCTGACGGGCACAATACGTGTAAGACTTTGTGAGCAAGTAACCTTCACGGTCATATGTTACTTGTCCATGTATTAATCTCTGTTAAATGTGCTGACACCTGCTCTCAATATACAATACACAGGATTACCTCTGCTATTCATTTTATTGCAGGAGAAAAGTTTCAATCTAAAAATATCAATACTGATGCTTCATGTTTGAATGAACTACCATATTCCGCTCTGGTGGGTTCATTAACACAATACATGCATGAGTTATTCAGTAAAAACAACAGAAGGAGTATACATACATGTATATAATTTATCCTTGCATGTTAGCTAAATTTGCTTTTAAAAGCAAATTGAAACTAAGTGTACATCCACATGCATCTGATTAACAAATTAACATTTTAAAGGAAATATTTAAATTAATGCACACGTCTTAATGTTCACACAAAACTGAATAGCAGCTCTGGTTATATTTGTTCAACAGACATTTACCATTATTTTATGTGTGATGGTTGAGGAGGAGCAGTATGGATACATGTACTTATTAAATACACCAAAATAAAAACTTGAAGATGAAAGTAAATAAATTTATGTTCAATTAGGGTTTTGCACCGCAATTAAGATTATAAATTGATGTTAACTTTTGTAATAAATTTCTTGAGGCTATTACACACATTCAATAATTTCAAAATCCTTGATTTCTACTGATAAAGTTCAATAGTAGTGTAACTCCGAAGTACGATTAACTCATTTTGAACTCAATATTTCGGCACTTTCATTAAAATTCAATTCCATTACTCTCCTGATGACGGCAAAATAAAGCGCCGAAATATTGAGCTGAAAATGAGGTAATCATTCTTCCGAGTTACACTACATGTACTATATTAATAATTTCAAATTATTTAAAATTTGCTTTGTCCTATATTTCGTTGTGTCACATATAAAGTAGGCCTGAGTATCTCACGATACGATATGTATCTCGATATTCAATCACGATACGCTCGTATCTCGATACACTGATTGTCAGCTGGCCAGAGCTGGGTTTAATCGTTGAGGAAACTTTTTAGTTTCCAATCCTTTTAAAGAGAGATTGATCCATCTTGCTGCCTAATAGTGAACTGATATATGATATTTATTGTATGGTAACAGTTTTGAATAGTGTGAGAAGGGAAAGAGAAAAAAAAAAAAAATTAAAATTTAAAATTTATGTTGCTAAATTACAATAGTTATAAAGGATGAATGAAATGACAACCTTCTGACAATGTCAGGCCAACATTTAATTTTTTTAGTCCTGAATCCAGGATTGTCTACACATCCCCTTCAAACGGCATGCTGCATTTCTACATTATTTGACAGAAAATTTCACAAAGCATGTCCAAGAGGCTCAAATGTAAAGCGATTTTTGGTTTTTGCTTTTAGATGAATTTGTTCCCTGAACAATTAACAACCACCAATTTTGAGCACAACTCTGGGGAGCATGATTAAGAGTTTGAGCACAGAATCTGACAGAGTATCATGATACGCTAATAGCCCCAGCCCATGTAAAGGGGCAAGTCAGTAGTCAGACACGCTAACCAGTGAGCCTCAGATGTGCTCCCATATATAGCAATTTAATATACAAATTAAGTGAAATTGCTTTCACATCCACACATACCACATATACATGTACATTCAAACATAATATAAGTTTATTACATTGACACTGTTTGAGAGATGGGTCAGCCTGGAGCAAAACAAGATTTCAATCAACTGCCTGGAGAGTGAGCCAGATGAAACAAAGACTTCATTCAGTGAACACTCTATGAAGTTCAGCTGTTGACATCAATATTATCTCATCTGGCAGTTTTTAATATTTATGTTAGATAAAAGGTTATGGTATTAATTTAATTACATAGATGTATGAACCTCAAATTTAAACGGATGTCAATTATCACATACAATTATATATTTATTTATCCATACACACTACATGTACATGTAAGTGAGTCTTTAAAAGGAGTGATAAGCTGGGCTGGATATAATTATTATAAAATCAATTGATATTGGATATACAGTAGAAATAACAAAAACTAAATGGTCAAACACTGAAAATAAACAAAAGTCTGTTTGTTTTATTGGAGTTTACATCATACATGTACATGTAACATGTTACACCTTACTTCTTATTTCGCTAATCAGGGGTCCATAGAAGTCCAGATTTAACTACCTTAAATGGGTAGTTAGGCTGGAGATTAAACTCAATTTGAGACATCATTTTAGTGAAAAGCATTTTCTTTTGAAATTGAATATTTTCTCCTGAAATCACACCCACATCACATTCTGTACAGTATATTAAAATACTTGCACATGATACATGTACATGTACTGTGGTCTATTGTACTTTAAATTGTGTTAGTGTCAAAGGTATATCAAAGAGGAGTCCAATTGAAGAGACTATAATCCTATTGAACAGAATTTTAATCAAAATGTTTCCTCTGTTAATCCGGGCAATCCTATTTCTGTAAGGTTATCTGAGTATGCATATTCATTGTGGTGCGAGTATTGACACTGACAGCCTGGTGAAGCTCATGCAATAATCTCCCAGCTGCTAAAATGCATTTCAAACTCCCACAACAGCCCACACACCTTTTTTACAACCGAACTTATATCACACAAGTGTCAACAAGAACTACTCCGTAAACCTATCCCTCGTCTTTTCTTGTTGTCAGGTAATATGGGTGCATGTGTACATGATTTATTGATTGATTGTAGCTCTCATGTATGTGAACAATAAAAGTAACAAACTCTTACTAAACTGACACACATCTGACAGATCTTAGCTTACATACATGTATGAATAACAAAAATAGGAACTACATGTACACTGTAGTCTATTCATTCTATGAGTCTTGTTATCAATAGAGGTTTGGTCCAATCAGAGAAAAGGACCCATCTTGTGCTTTGTTTACAATAATCAAAAATACTATATTCTTTATTTCATTGATTGTTTTAAGTATTTGCAAAGTATTTTCATGTACATATGTACATGAAATATGTTTAATATCTTCAGGGGTTCATACATGTAGACGTCAAAATATTGAGTTTTTTACTAAACAAAATTCAGTTTTTTTAGTGTCCTATTGAATTTTTTTCATCTTTTAATGCCCAACTATTTATTTTTATAATACT
>JAQQZZ010157179.1:0-12247 GCA_030265115.1 Mopalia vespertina | reverse complement strand
ATTCGGCACTTTATCTTCCAATATATAAAAATTGCATGGCCTTACCCTGACTTAAACCATCTCGTTTTCTCCCTTGAACACTTTTGGGTTAGACCCATAAAACGACCACTCGACGTCCATTGTCATGTCAAAATCAATCATTTCTCAGCAGTACCACACTCGCTTAATCATATCAACGTTATTTAGTATTCAGAGACCGGCCTTATTTCTAAAGTTTTGGTACAGCTGCACCTCTTATCTTTTAAACTGTATAGTCTTGGTAAGATACGTATTTGCATCTAACGGGACCCCAGATAATTTACTTACGTACTTTTAGTACTACATAAATCTCTACCAGACCTTCCGGTGATTTCCCTTTCTTCACGAAGTTATCCGAAGTATATCAAGAGCCTTACTTTGTCTATACTACCAGAAGGCTTCGAACTAGACGTCGGATAATACTTGATGTATATCATAATCAAAAAGTAAAGAAAATGAAAAACACAGCAGGAAGAGGTTCAATTTAAAAAAAAATCCCCACATATGGTACTTTACAGATCTGTTGTGCTGTTTTCGCCTTAATACGAGATCTCGCGTGACGAGATTGCTATACATTTTAAAACAGTGTTCGCTGTGTTTTTCAGACGTTATCTAAAATGGGAACTGTTGTATCAGGTGACGAACTGTTGTTAAAGTATATCAAGGCCTGTGAAGTTCCTGCAAAAGGCGCTGGGTAAGTAAAATTAGGTTTCAATCCTTCATACAGAGCCTATCCTTGTGATTTGATTAAACCGTCAATGTCTTACCGCCATATTGTACGACAGGGGCTCATTTAGTTATCCATCGAATAAGACAGTTGTTTATCTAGACGTTTCTGTAAATGTGGCGAATATAGACCACCGCCACTTTGGCGGAAGCGTAATGGCGGGGGTGTATCCCAAAGCTGCATTCAGCGATATAAAAAGCTAGATGCAGGTTTATGATGGGAACTGTTATATTGTATGATAAAATATTTGAGGTACAGAACTCTGCCTCTAGACATTCAAGTTGTCTCAAATGTTTTAAAATATCCGGCATTAATTTGAATTTTATTTCAACTAAACTTCTATGTAATGATGGCAGCAGATGTCTATATTTATGAATGCTAGGTCTCATACTTACCCTGCTAGGGATGTAACAGAAAGTCAAACTATTTGTGATATCTGAGTAAATTCCGGTATGTGATTGTCCCTGACACTTAGCTTCGTCCATTGGGCTGGCATGCCGTCACACGAGTGAAACAATTCTAACTATACGGCGTTAGACCCCCAACCCACCAAGCAAGCAAGCAAACAATCCTGTTTCAAAGCAAATTAAGAAATAACAAATATTTGCAAAAAGCTCATCAGCCTTCATATTTATTATGATGACCATTGTCAAGTTTCTTTATTATAAAAGTCGTGAGGTGTTATACAACAAGGGGCTGTAAAGTTTGCATACAAAACAGTCTCATAAATAATGGTTCTCTGGTGGTTCTTAATAAAAGTCTATGGTTCTATATGGAATGATATGTTCGACAACAACGGGTCGTTGGTCTGGGATAAAATTGGGATATGCTGGTTACAGTGGATGTAAAGGGTTCCAAACAAAACCATAAAGGGTTACACAAGAGCTATAAGATGAACAAATTTAAATGGTTTTATTAGATCCATTATTTATAAGAGGGCACAATAACACAGCTACGTAACCGCACAATAATTGTCAAGTACCTGCAAATTTGGGCATGGCTAAAATAGAACCCACAATGCATTTATGTATCTCTGGCGTGAAAGCATGATGAAATCAGGAGCTTGACATTCCGTGACCATCTAATACAATCTAGTACAACGCGGACTGGTAACTTTGGGATGAACCCGCGCCATCACTATCTTACAAAGAAGTCACGAGATGACATCAGCTTACAAATTTGAAAATGGGTAGTAGAGGTCAATCTAAAATGAAAAAAAAAATGATTTAAGAATAATTAAATTTGTTGTATCTTTAAAAAGGAATTGCATTGAGCTACAGCTGAATGAAATCATAGCATAGTCCCGGTGTAGTTATACAGCTGTAATTTGCCTGGCTACGACCGCCCAATTTTCTCCATTTTTGCGAATATCACTACATTCAAATGGTCCTGGTTTATGACCAAGCGGGTACTGCGACGCTTTAAATCATATAGGGTTTTAGAGGCTGGATCCCCTCGGCACCTGTATGTATAGGTGCATGGCTCTCAAGACGACTGAAGTGCAAAGCGGGTTGCAAGCATTTATACATATCTTTTTAAATTAAGCAACTGTTTATGAAATAATATATACTGAACACTAAAAAAACACTGTTATAGCTGCATGCCGACGTCTTCGTTGGATAGTTTTAACCACGTTTTCCTATTTATCCACAGGGTGTTTATAACCCAGTCATTTGCCGTCTCTGGCAAAATGGTGACAAATCAAAGAGAGTTATTTGATCTGATCATTAAGCATGGCGGGAAATCAGGTAAGTGTCCGTTCAAACGTTGCAGCGGTAGCACTCCGATTGTTGTACATCAACTGTCAGTGGAAACATTTCTTCATTCGTCTTGACAAATTGTTGTTTGCATTTTCTTCTACACCATTTAACTGGCACAACGCCATATACTGTAAGATAAACACGTGTGTTGGCCCTCAGGTATTTGAGTGTCACACGACGTGGCTCCAGCAATCGCGGGGGTCGTTTTTACCATTTTTCCACCGTAATTGTACAAGGGACAGTATGAAACAGACAATCTGTAGTCGTATAAGTGAAATACCTTCGAGTTCGACGCTTAATGGCAATGAAACAAAACAAATATAAGTGAAACAACTTCAAGTACATATGATATAAAACGAGGTAAAAAAATTAACACGTCTAATTCCACGACTTATCCAATACCAAAGCCTACAGTGTTTTGTAATGTTTTATTTTATTTTACATAGGGTCTGCAAAATGTTTTAATATTTTAATTTCTACGCCTGATGACGTCAATAAAGTTACTTCCAAAGTCCAAAGAGCTGCCGATCTTCAGGTTAGTATAAAACTTAAAAATTAGTCACAAATTCCTTGCTGGAAATGAGAATAGATTTATGGATTATGTGAAAAAAAGATATTCAAAATCTGATTGCTTCCGCATTGGGTTCGGGTGAGATTGGATTTTGTGTGTTGCCAAGAAATGTTTTGAACGTGATTAGCCAATGGCTATAGAATTGGAGAATATTTGGAGCTTTTAGCGGATTCAGTATTTAAAAGGTCTCACAGGAAATAATATGAGAATATGCGAGATTCTCTTTTGTAAGGCAGTGATTTCGCTAGATTCTCTTTTGTAAGGCCGTAATTTCGCTAGATTCTCTTTGGTAAGGCCGTGATTTCGCTAGATTCTCTTTTGTAAGGCAGTGATTTCGCTAGATTCTCTTTTGTAAGGCAGTGATTTCGCTAGATTCTCTTTTGTAAGGCAGTGATTTCGATTTTAACAAGTTTATTTTTTGCACTTATTATACTTTTATATGAGTGTTACTTCACTGGTTCTCAGTTGACATAACAAACACTCGCTTATTTTTAATCAAATTAAAAGGTTCTGCGATTTTGCATCACGTTTTAAGTAGATATAAATAAATTAACAACTTTAATCTAGACCTATTGGCTAAAACAACCAAGGGGAGCTAATTGATAGATTTGCTATTGTAGACCATAGACTATGTATTTGTTGAAGACTTAATCTGGTCCGGTGGATGCAAAACACAAAGTTTTCAATTAATCGAGTTCTGGGTCATGTTTGGCCCCGAAATCCAGATTTATTTTTAAAATATAAAAACGTATGGTGGTCTTTTGTATATTATATTATTTTGTTTGGTTTCTTTACAGTTACCCATTTATTCTCAAAGCTACATATTTGATATGATCATCAACAAAGGAAAGCTAGCGGACGTTTCATCATATCAGTTATAACGAACTTCCGGTGCGTCCACTCGAGATGATTCTTCGGTTTTACTCAATAGACATCCGCGTGTGATTCATTTGGAAACGTACAGTGCTGTCTTTCTGTAATAACGAACTAGCATTTAGGAGACTATGTCACCTAATCATTTTCAACGTTCATTATTCATATAGCGAATTCAGATAAATTAATATATTCGTGAAGTTTATATTATCAATTTTTATTTTCAGTTTTTATAGACTGTCTTAACATAAATCATATACCATTGCACGTTCGGACAACATAACATATACATTTGAAAGCATTTATACACCTTTAGTTTTATATCCTTTCGGACAAATTTTATGTCATTGTAAATACGGAATAAAACAGATCACCCACGTTAGAAGTTTGTGCTTTGGTTTTATTTGATTTGGTTAAATGTCAATCAAAGTAGCTTGATTGAATCACGAATTGATTCAGTCAGGACAATCACAGGCCGTAATACAGGGACATCAGAAACAGACAGGCTTTATGCTGCCCAGAAAGACAAGTGATAATATTACGCAATGCAATGACATCACAAAGAGATCGGCCTCCCGTTGTCCCTTAGCTCTGGGAGCACCAAGGCAACCAGAAGACAAAACAAGACAACCACAGGATGCAATAAAAGAACTTAACTTACAGATCGGCTTCACGCTGTCCCATAGCTCTGAGAATACCAAGGCAACCGGAAGACAAGACAGGACCACCACAGGATGCAATACAAGAACTTTACTTACAGATCGGCTTCACGCTGCCCCATAGCTCTGAGAGCACCAAGGCAAGCGGAAGACCAGAAAACCACAGGATGCAATACAAGAACAATACTAACAGATCGGCTTCACGTTGCCCCACAGCTCTGAGAGCAAAAAGGCAACCGGAAGACAAGACCACCACAAGATGCAATACAAGAACAATACTTACAGATCGGCTTCATGCTGCCCCTTAGCCTCGATAGCACCATGTCAAACAGGACACTCCTTCCCTACTCTCCACCTTCAATGGAATACAATGCAGATAAAAACCCACACTGATCTTTACCGATTTTAATTGGTATAAATCAGAAGTTAAAAAATGCTCAGGAGATGATGAACCATATAATTCCTACTGTCTGTAACACAAATAATCTTTGACACATAATTTAAACTTTAAATAAAACAAAAACCCCGACTAATATTGAAAATAAACTGACCAACAAACTGTTATAAAGCATTTGCTTTGTAGACATTTAGTCTAGTAAAGTTACAGCATCAGAAAAACACAGCCATATTTAAAAAAAATTTACATTTCTAATTCATTTGGCCTGTAATTATTATGAATGATCGACATGAACAGCAAGTGAAGTCAAAAATCGTTAACTTTCTATTTCATTGCTCTATAAGTATGGGAATAACGCATGCGCAATTCATGATTTGAAGTTATTGTTAATTTACACATCCTTGGGAGGAATGCACGATTTAACCCGATCAGATGGAGAGTTCTCTCAAACACTTCGTCGAAACACATGGGAATAAATTTATGGGAATTCAAATGTCAGGTGAACAGGAGTGTACGCGAGATGACAATGGTCAAATGGAGTTTTGTTTGAGCTCAATATTTAACTCCAAATATTGTTTGTTTGATTGGGGTTTAACGCCGCATTTAAGGTTATTTCGCGAACATGTCGACGTGCCTGCCCAATGGGTTAAGAAAACCACCACGACACCGCTGGCAACAAACAAAAACATCACAGAATAAATACAGGACAATACAAAGACATCACAAACATATCGGTTTCTTGTTCTTCTTTAGCTTAGAAAGCACCATGGCAACAGGAAGCTCCCTCCAACCACCCACTCAAATATTGAATTTTGACCCATACTTTTTGGTCTGATGACGGATTATACTTGCATGAACAGCAGTAGGCAAATATCATCAACTGTTTATTCAATTTTGCCCCTGTATTGCCAATTTTTTTGTCAGAAACAAAAATTTTATGTCACTTTTTTAACATGGATGGCTTCTTAGTGTCGGCAAGGGTAATTGTAATATAAGTAAGTCGAGAGAGCTGAAGTTTTTATTGGATATCACATGACTAAAGGAAAGTTGGCCCAGGCGACAGCTCTCTTGTTTGTAGTGGAAACAGTAGTGAGACTAGCTGAGCTGCCAGCCTCTCGAGGCCAAATACCCCCCCTCCCCCTGTCCCCTTCCCAAAGTCCACACAACACGATAATGAAAAATATAACTGTTTTATTTGTAATTAAATATATCAAACATATCGTTATTTATTTTTACACATTTCATTAAAAAAAAAACAAAAAAAACACAGAGAAAAATGAGATTGCGTGGACACATTATAAGAAAAAGCCTTAACATGTGTATCTTTAACATGATCAATGACATTTTCTATACAAAAGTTGTTCAAGCATTTTAACATAATGCAGAGAGTATTTACATTGGACACGCCCCATTCTTAATTTAATAAAAATAGCAAGAATTTTCTTTTCAAAATCTGATTCTTGTCAAATATTGATTTTCAACACTACATTATTATCTTGGTAATAAAAAAGATAATGGAACTTAAAGCAAAACCTCTACATATTATAAACAACCTACATTTCAATATACAAAGATGCTTTTCAAGTCTGTAAAAGGAAAGTGAACTCAATTTATTTGCTTGGGGTACTTACATGTATCGTTATTTCAATTCTGAATGTATCATGTATGACAGCATGTGAGCAAAACAAGTGAAAAAAACAATAAGTTCCCCGACCACCCAGAGGCTACACTGTCCCTTGGCCAGACTTGGATACCTAACTTAAGACGAAATGTATGTGTAAAAAAGTATTGTGTTACAATTTTGGGTAGTTTTTTGTTACAGCATAGCATAGCATGTTAATTTCTGTGTGTATTTTGATGGCCTTTGGGTGTATTTCACATAAATTATGTGTACAAAATACTCCAGAATACACTGGGTAGGCAGGTCTGCTTAGCACTTAAACCACCCAGAGACCAGGCTTTGTGTTCCTTAGCTTATCAATCACCCAGGGCTACAAATCTGTGTCCCTTAGCACTTCAACCAGATATACATGTACCAGTCTTTGTGTCCCTTACCTTTGAAAGCACCAGGGTAACATGAACTTTGGTCAAGCCAACCAGATGTTTTTTAACCTCATACCTACATGAATATATACACATTTCATTGTCCACTTCTTACTCTTTTATATTGTAATAGTGGAAACAACCACTGCAGAGATGCAGATGACACCTCTTGTGACACCACCATATATTAAAAGTCAACAGAAGAACACAAGCCTGTGAGTGGTACACAAGGGGTAAGGCAGATGGGTATCCATCCGTCCAAATGGACACCCTGAAGTGAACAATCGCCTCATTTGGACACCCAGTTACTTTAAAAATAAAGGAAAATGACCATTTTGGATTTCTGGCTAAGCCCCTGGTGATACATCAAGGGAAGATGAGCAGACCGACATCGCAACCACTGAACCATTGCTCTAGGACCAGAGGGAGATATAGGCTGAAGCTAGATGTTTAGCAGATGCCCACATTTTTATTGACACTGTGAAGAACAGTTCAGATGGTAGACATACATGTATATATACATTAAAGAAACCAAAACAGAGGCAGCGAATCAACCTTCAGCGATTCAGCAGATGGCTGCTACCAAAATGTCAGCTCTTAAAAAGAAACATTGTTTCTCACATCAGTCAAAGTTGCTGAGGGGATTTGTATCAAATAGTGACTGCATCAAATTTATTCACAAGTATCACATTTCTCAGGAACAAAGTGCTTAAATTATTCACAAGTATCTCGTTCCTCAGGTAGTCTGTAGTCCATTTCTGTAAAGAAGACCTGGTGGTTGTCTTGTCTGACAGCCTTTGTCTCTATATTACACAGTTCTTTAATCACCCTCATGACCCAGAAGCAGCAGCCTGTAAAAGAAACAACATGAATGAACTGTAGCGAGTTCGGCAGGGTAGAGTATTAGGTGGGAAACTGTTCCATCAGGGGCGCCAGCTGATGTTTTAGAAAGTAAAAACTTTGTAAGAATTGAACAGAACTGCAAAGAAACTATAACTTAATCTGAAAATTGTTATACTTAATCTGTCTACACAATTACAGTTCAATCTATTAAATTGTTTGATGTTAGATCAACAGGATTTAACCCCATTACAGATCATTGACTAGCATTAATGTGGGGAGGAAAATTTGGTAGTAAATTTACCCAGATAAGCCATGACTTTCAGCGGTTTCCTGGTATTCCAACCTACATATGGTATGCCATGCTTAAGGGCATTTCACTTTTATGACAGTGGTGTATTCCAACCATAATTGACCCCAGCATAAACATAAATCTGAGATGTTTTGTTACAGTTGGAAAATTAATATGCTTCCAGTGCTAAGTAAAAACAGCATTGCTACTCTTCAAACAAACTGCCCTTAGCCAGAGGGCGCCACAGCACTGATATAGTCTACTGAATACTACATGTGTATCATGCATGAAGGTGTTCAAGGACAGACCTGTTGTAGTCCCCAGGACAAGTAGTCCGGCCGCGTTGCAGCCTGGTATTCATCCACCAGCTGTTGTAAGACCTCTCGTGAATCATCAAACTCATCCAGATTCTCCTTAAAGATGTCTTCCTTCTTAAACTGGTCAAGGAAAGCCTGACGATTTCTCAGCTTATCATACTGTCTCAGTGTCCTCTCAAACAACTAAAAATTGCAAAGATAAAAAAAAAAAAATCATTTGTAAATATAAGCATCATCATTTCACCTGCATCAGTGTTTTTATTCATCAATTAGTGGCAGACATTTTGAATCCAATTATGAACCAATTATGGCAGACATTTTGAATCCAATTATGGCAGACATTTTGAATCCAATTATGGCAGACATTTTGAATCCAACTATGGCAGACATTTTGAATCCAATTATAAACCAATTATGGCAGACATTTTGAATCCAATTTTGAACCAAACAGAAAACCTAGTGTCATCCAAATAGTACAGTTTTTTATGCACAAATATTAATAAACATTATCAGGTGTTTTTAATTTGTGACAATTCATAGGCGTTTTTTTATAAAAAAATAAAATTTTTTTTGCACAATTGGGCCATGCCAGCATATCCATATTGTTTTCATTTGTCTTTGCCTTGAGATAGTATAATACGATTAACTTTAAAGGACAAAATAGTAATTTGAAAAATAAAACATTGAAGCTTATGTTGCTAAATGATTGTACAAAATGATTCTTAATTGATTTTGGTCCTTTCACAGGCCTTGAAATAGCATGCATTGAACTCCACACATGCTCTTTTTCTGTAAAATAGAATGGACCATGGCCAAACCTGATATCTCATTTCGTTATTTGAGGGAAAAGCTAAATTTTCTGTGATTTTTAACAATTTGAGTCTACATAGGTGGACAGACAGACCCCTGAATGGTACATATGAGAAGTATAATTAGTTTTATAAATTAGAACTCGCCTGTCTCTCCCTCATATACATTAGTAAGGTTTGTTTGTTTGAGGTTTAACCCCGTACTCAAGGGTATTTCACTTATATGATGACAGATTGTCCACTTCACACTACTCCTTGCCAAATTAAGGTGGAAAACCGAGAGGAAACCTTATAAAAACCACCCTTGCGATTGCTGGAGCCACATCATATGACTCTCTCATATACCGGATGGTCGACAGACAAACTTGATCCCGTGAATGTATTTCATGGTTGGATTAGTAAGCGCACATGCCACCACTTAGCCACGGCCCCCATTTGAATTTGAAATGATTTACACTTACTGAGGATATACTGGTATGATTTGCGAGCATAAGTCCACTGACACGGTTAGCTGTCTGTATATATGGGGACTTCCTTGACAAGGCCACCTGGATACTGGCTGGACCCCAAGGGATGAACTGAGCCAGTTTACGTTCACGGATACGTTGTAAACTTTTGTGAACCTGAAGAAATAAACATTAGGTCAGACACTCTGTATAGCATGACAATTGATAATTTCTTGATGTGGTAAATAAATATAGTTCTGAATTGGGTCCTTACAATATTTGTTTGTTTTATTGATTGGGGTTTAACGTTATACACACGGGTATTTCAATGACTAATATGGTGACAGATTTTCCATTTCACACTGTTCCTTGCTTAAAAATGGTAGAAGACTATGAGGAAATTTGGTAAAAACAACCCCAGTGATAGCTGGAGCTAATAGTTCGGCTCCCCCATATACTAAATAGTCAACGTGAACCCCTGGGGCCAGTTGCTCGAAAGATGATTAGCCACTAACACCAGATTAATTCACTAATACCGGGTTTGAGATAGAGCTTCATCATGGCGTGACGTCATCTAATAGTGGATTAAATTTAATGGCACTTAGAGCAACCGGCCCCTGGACAGTACATCATAGGAGGATTAGTAACCAGATGGGGTAACCAGTAAGGCAGGGCCACGGGAGATATTCATTGAAACAGTATTCATAGACCATAGGCAAGCACCACACTAGGACATTTACATTTTTTCCCCAACAAAGCAATCAGAGAGGGTCTCGGTGTCATTAAGACACAAGAAGCCAGGAGACAACTCTTTCTAGAAAACAAAAGTCATTTCAGAATCTCTCTTCTTGATTCCACATTGTGTTTGTCAGATCTGGTTACTGGTTACCCCTTAGCTCTGGGGGCACAGGACAGCAAATTGCTCTCGTCCACCCCCACCTAATAACTTATCATGCTGTGCTAGTCTGACCTAGCATCAAACAAAACCTGACCTGAGTAGGGTCAACCTCTCCTTGAATAATGTTGAGGATTGAGATGTAACAGTGGTTGGCTTGTCGGTGTACAGGGGTCGATACCATCATGTTTTTAGGCTGCAGCAATCGTCTCATAACATCCAACACTGTCGTCTTTCTCACACTCGCTACCTGAAAATTGAAGACCAAATTCCTTTATTTTATTACAACTTATATTTGACTTCTGTGATGTGTTATATACAGTTAGAAATAAAATAATCACCACAAGTATAATAAAAACTAATATATTTGTTTGTTTGTTTGATTGGGGTTTAACATCATACTCAAGGGTATTTCACTTATATGACGATGGATTGTCCACTTCACGCCGTTCATCACCTAGTTACTGTGGAAACCTCATAAAAACCACCCCCATGATTGCCGGAGCCACATTAAGGGACTCGCTCATATACCGGAGGTTCGACAGATGGATTCGATCCTGTGAACAATACATAGAAGTAGGGTTAGTAATAGCACTCACTAAGCACTTAGTCATGGCCGCAGGCCCAAAGCTAATTAAATATTGAATTTGCTTAATAACTAGCTTTTACCAAAGGACAGCCAGCATACAGTTGTACTTGATATTATTGAGGGTCATGTCTATAGTGACCGTACTAGTTCTTGTTGGAACAACCATGGTGAATTAACGTCAGATGTAGAGCCACTAAAGGGAGACAATCTGGATATGGGAGATAACTCTCTCACATCCACTTTGAAATTCGCTTTAAACAGAATCTACAATTGACATAAATTGCACTCACTCTGAGGCCACTGTTTTCTAATCATACCAGTTTTTTGGACAAAAAAAAGAAGTAATTAGCACGATATTAAAATGTTATTTAGGCTGTGAAACATACTGGGTTATTCTGCTATAAGTGGGTAGCACAACACATTATTGTGACCTGTTCTTTTTAGCAGTATTTTCTTAAAACTATGTTTTTTTGTGTTATAGTGTAGCAATTAAATTAATGTGTATATTTTAATGGCCTATTGGTTTGTTTGTTCATTTCATTGGGGTTTAACAATGTATTTCACTTATATGATGACATTGTCCACTTCACACTGTTCTTAGTCTAATTACAGTGGAAAACTAAGAGGAAACCTCATAAAAACCTCCCCCACAATTGCCGGAGCCACATCGTTTGACTGACCCATATACCTGATGGTTGACAGACAGACTTGATCCAGTGAATGGTACATCAAAGTAGGATTAGTAAGCACACACGCTAACCACTAACCCACAGCCACGGGCCTAATGGTGTATTCATCATAAATTACGTGTACAAAATACTTCAGAATAAACAGCAGACCTGCCTACCCTAGAATAAATTTATGTGTAAAATAGTTTTTCAAGAGTATTTTTCGTACAATTTTGTGTATTTTTGTGTTACAAAAACATATTTTGATTAGTGCTGAAACGGTTAATCGGGTACCCGTGAACGGTTACAAACTTGAAGGTATTCGAATAGTAAAATCGCTAAC
>JAQQZZ010157168.1:0-12248 GCA_030265115.1 Mopalia vespertina | reverse complement strand
CATGGTTCTTTCATTAACCATATTTAACAAAATAACACCTTTACATGGTTCTTTCATTAACCATATTTAACAAAATAACACCTTTACATGGTTCTTTCATTAACCATATTTAACAAAATATATTTCTGAAAATCATCAGCCTGGCATTAGGATGTTAATGAGAAAATATATAGTGTGTTACGATTGATAAAAAGCATTGTTTTCGGTGTGCTTAATATAATAAAATTGAATAAACCTTAGATTTGAATATTTTCACAAAATCCACATTTGAGCTAGTTTAAACAACAGGTGGATAATTGGTTAACATTGTTGTGTGGAATTTTTTTTAATACAACATATTTTTTGATAAGATATTGTTTCCAAACTATCTTTGGCACAGATCCACATAACCTGGGACTGAGAACTCGTGTGAATGGGGTCACGAAACAGGACAGTTCCACCAGTAAACTCATCTTCAACATTGATACGGTTATTAACCATATTTCAAAGTAAGTACTGACTTTACCGTTAATTTATAAGAGTGGCAAAAATTAATATAGGATTTGGGAGTTAACTGTGCCAAGGTGCTTGAAGAGCTAAATTTCTATTAAAACCTTCATTTCAGATTTTTCACCCTCCTGCCTGGTGATATCATTTTGACTGGAACGCCCCCTGGTGTTGGCTGCTTCAGGAAACCCCCTGAATTTTTACAGGTAATATATTTTAACAGGCTATCAGTTTTATCAAAAATACAGTGAAGTTGGTATGCATAAAGATTTGTGTCATGTAGGATATTAACTAACCTTTTCAATGTAGCTTTCATTTTGTATGTTTAAAATCTTTAAATGGATTTATACTAAGTTGCAACAGTAATATGTTCAAAATACAATCAAATCAAGCAGCCATTAAACATTCCAGTGAGGGTCATGGGGAACCAAAGTTCTAAAATCTTTTTCTCATTTTCTTTTTATGTACATTATATTGGCAAAAAGATGTAAACATTGATTTGTTTTTTCATTCAGAACAGTTGTCAAAATTCAAAGGTTTTATTTTAATTTCTTTCTTCTTGTGTATTATGATTTCAGTAGAATTCTGACAAAATATTTGTTTCGTGTTTCAGAGGGGCGATACAGTAGAGTGTGAGATTGATGGAATTGGTACTCTTGTCAATCGCGTGGCATAAAACTTGTTAAACATATGATATCACTCAGATCTTAGCCAATCAGATGCTTTTGATTCTGTGATACTCCGGCTTGCCATTATTATAGATTGTCAGTGAATTGGGCCAAGTTGTTTGAAACACAATCCATTAGGAATAGCATGTTTTAATCAGCCAATTGAGAATGTTATTGTACTTTTGTATCTAGGCAGATCTCAGAATTCCACTACATCAGGTGTAGGCCGATTTGGGTCGTGGACTGTTGGGAGGGAGCCTTTCTGTTGCCCTGGTGCTCTCAGAGCTGAGGGGCAACACGAAACCGCTGTGTGTGGAGTCAACCTTGTGATTGTATTGTCTTTTCATTGTTTGAAACCAGTGACATAGAGAATAGTTTCCTTCACCCGTTGGATTTTGTATGAGTGAAATAACCTTAATTATATGGCATACCCCAGATACAGCATAAATGCTACAAATTATTTTGGAGCTATTTACATTTGCTTCTAATCATATTCAACTAAAGTGTAATAATGTGGAATCCTGAATCCAGAGAGTTTTTATATATGTCTGTTACTAAAAGTCAAAATGCCTCTGATGCAATGCCGAAATGCCTCATATTTAAATTCATAACATAGCAATCAAGCGATTTTAAGAGTTTCTTTTGTGGCATTTGCCAGATTTATGTCACTTACCGAAAATGAGATATTTGGTCAGCAAAGACAAACAAAAGATAATTATAATCTGGACATTGTCTAGCAACGCAATCTTAAACTGAGATAACATTTTAGACAAAAGTTTAAAAATGTATTTATTATTTGAGTGTTGAATTGGACCATCCTAAATGTTGATACATGTACTGCAATCAGTACCAGAAGCTTGTTTTACCATTTACAACAGTATTGGCAAGATTAACTGAAGCTAACCATCGCAATATAACATACTCAGAAGGGTGACTATAATATTTAACATGGCACTGACTGAGAAAACAAGATATTTTTTTACTCATTTGATGCATTTCATTTGTTATGAATAGTTGTTAAATAGACACCAGTTTTTTTAGGACGGAACATGAAATGGACGGTTTAGAATGGGTTGAAACCATTGTTAATTAAAAGAAATCATTTTACTAATTGTTTTTACTCCGGTGAAATATATTTGAAAAAGTTGTAATGTGGACCAAGAATTTTTGCCTTATAAAATTATTTATTTCTGCAGGTCCATTATTTGCTTGTTGATATTCGAACGAACATATTAGAGGTCAAAGATGTAAATGTGTTTTTAATTCACTGGTTGGCTTACTTTATGTTAAGGACTAGGATATCTGCCTATGGGTCAAACCCCACCAAATGGCACTTGAAAAATGTGCTAACGGTGCTTTCAGAAAAAAATGAAGACATTAGCCATGGTGCTTTTCAGTTGCCAGAACAGGATCGAAATCTCAGGGGCTCTGTACCACAAAGATTGTATATGTATATAGAAAAAAAAAGGTAGGACACTCTGGGGTCGACCCAACTTGTACTGTTCTGAAATTTAATCACTTTAAGTTCAGTAATCGCGTAAAATAAATAAATCCCACCTGTCCATACGAGACAAATAGTTCATCTTCAAATCTTCAAAACCTAGAATTGTGAGGTTAGTTATCTATAATTCTCAAATTTTGCGCGCAAACACGACAAATTGTCCAATCACAGCTAACCAGGTTCATCGCTCATGGTCTGAAATGGAGAAAAATTGAAATTGCGAGTTAAATTTCAGAAAGGTACAAGCTGGGTCGACCCCAGAGTCCTCCCTTCTTCTTTTCTATATACAATCGATATGGTACTGAGCCCCTGTGATTGATATAGCCCCCAGCTGACGGGAATGGGAAGGGCCTGAAAATAGTATCAATGATGACCTTAAGACCATCTTCACATCCTTCAATAAAAAAACCTGTGATAAATTGCTTCCTACATTGGTTTTTTAATCCGATAAATTGCATCCAGAGTTTTTTGTTTTATGCTGTTCCCATGGTTATTTCACTGGCATGCCAGCCCAATGGGTGAGGGAAACCCCCCCTCGACAGCACTGTCAACAAACAGAATTACGACAAAAGATAAGCAAAAACTTTACAAAATATCGTCTTTTTGTTGCCTCTTAGCGCGGAGGGCATTTGCACCAGGTCAACAGGAAGCTCCATTTTACCACCCACTTTTTTAACTTATAAATTGTGAAAAAAGACAAATGCAAGACAATCTTTTAAATTGTTTTATATTTTAGAATCTGTATCGTCCTATTACAGTATTAACTTTATGCCTCCCACAGGGTGTGACAGAAAAATGAAGCTATGTACATCAATATGGAGTGAACAACATTCATTAACAGATTACAGCATTTATGACATTCATTAGATTTTATTTTGACTTCACAGTCGATGGTATGAGCACAGCTGATTGTGAATGGTGATTGATTAGGATTCATAGTGTGCTTGATGTTATTTCATATGACAACCTACCATTCAATATGGGGGTTTTGAGTTATAACATCACGACAACAGAGTGATGTCCCTTTCCGAAATAACATCATCCCTTGAAGACCGGGGCAGACAACATTTTTTAACATAGGAAAAAACAGAAATTAACAGATAAACGCCGCTAAAACCATATGAATTTTGTTTTCCCATAGCTTGGTATATTATTGTTTGCAAATGTAACAATTTTAATCCCTATTTGTATGAAAAATGAATGACAACCCTCAATTTTAAAGTAAAGGCACTCAGCCCAACCTTGCCATAATAGTGGCAACGTCATTTTCCAAAGGAATGTAACTCTGTTGTCGTGATGTCATAACTCGAAACCCCCGTATTGGGGGAAAAACCTTCCTTGACTAACATCACTGGTAACCAACTAAAAGAAGACACAATTATAATCGTTCACATGACAGGCTTTATATCCAGGCTAAAACTCTGTGCAAGACAAGACACTTCAGGAAAATGTGAATCTCCCGTAAACACTATATGACCATAATGTCATTTGTAAGTATAACATCATGCGCATGGGTTTCTCACCTATATAACGGCAGTGTTCTTCACCAGTACTTAATTACCACATGATCACAACCAAAAAGTGTGAAATCTTATACATACATTATAAATGCTCTGTTGAAAAATGAATGAATCTTATTGGCTGATGGCATGAAAATAACTTAACATAATGTCCAGATCCAGAGTGATTATGGCAGTTGAGAACCAGGCATATACAGGATAATTTATCATATAAATAATATTCTTATGTCACTGAAAACAAATAATTACACATTAGGATTCACATTGCCCCTAATAGCTCCAATGCAGACATTCCTACCTTGAATGGCATTTACCTGTAAAAATAAGGAGTCTTTTTCTGACTATGTGTATTTCTTCTTTTGTAAATTTTCTGAACATTTTCTGAAATTTCTTTTATAAAATTCTCTGTTCTCTATGTGTCTTATTTTATAAATACCGATACCTGGGTTAATGATATCTTGTCTTTCCATTTATTTTTGTAGTTGTGGATTCAAAATTGCATATTTTAAACTCTAATTTTTGTATAATTTCACATATTTGTTTATTCAGGCTAAATTTTGTGTACAAAATACGCAAGTAACACAGGTCTGCGAAATAGCACCAGGGCGAATAAAACTTCACTCTTATTGCCCACCCTTTTGTGCAAGCAATAAACATTAGTACAGAAATATAAACTAAGAAACAACCAAGTGGAACATACACACTGTAAGAAAAACAATACTTGGTTTCGAGGTTTCTCATAATTTCTACATGATATACAGAGAAGCCAGGTACATAACTGGTACACCTTTGTACATACACAGAGGTGGCTGCTTATGCTGCCTTGTAAAGTTATACCCATTTCACAAAAGAGGTGGCAGTGCAAAAGTCTAGGTTCAAAGGGAGATAATCCTCTATCTAGTTCTAGTGCAAGTTCAGTTGATATGTGATGGTATAGACATGCTGATGTGTATATCATGGTGTTACAACTGATAGTTTAATACATCAATATTGAGATCTAAAGAGCTTATTACCTGGCTTTGAATCACACAGGACACTTCTACAATACTCTACTAATATGTATTAATTGTTTCACTGTGCCTAATATTATTTACAAATGTTATGTACAGTAGTTATGAAAGAGTTTAACTGGCAACCCAATTGTTAAATATAATAATATTTATAGCAGAATATAGACAAATGTATTAATGTAGATTCTTCAATTCTTCAACAAGTAATATGTAACAAAACATGGCAAAATGTCACATGTGACATAAAACATTTGGATTTAACACACTGTGTTCTTATATCTTTACTATTTATAGTAAAATATGACATTCAATAATAACATTCTGGTTAGAATCTAAAATATTTATTTGGTTTTACTTTTGACTGAATGGGGGTTGCTGAGCCAACCATATATTGAAGTAAATATTCAATCTTTTCCACTTGCAATACAGAAATATTAAAGGTTAGATATCATCTTTATATTACTGGGTTTGCAGAAATGAATTTCTCGGATTCCCTGTTTTACTCATGGCAAGAAATGACAATCAATCTTAACAGGGAGCCTCAGAAATTTTTTGTTGTCATCTTTTGTTCTTTCGGCAAGTTGATTTGTTTGTTTGATTGGGGGTTTAACGCCCTACTTAAGGTTATTTCACTCACATGATGGCGTGCCAGCCCAATAGGTGAAGGAAACCACCACTGGCAACAAACAAAAACATCACCGGACAAATATAGGACACTATAAAGACTTCACAAACATATCGGCTTCCTTTTCCTCTTTAGCTCTAAAAGCACCAGAGCAACAGGAAACTCCCTCCAACCACCCGTTCGGCAAGTTGATGCTAAGTACTTTATTATGCTATACAATTAATTAAGAAAATCCTAGTATAATACAGAACTAACACACTTCTTGCACAGCTTCTAGTGTAAATTTTGACATAAAATCTCTGTAGCTCAGTCGGTGGAGAGTTGGCCCTCTCAGACAAAGGTCATGGGTTCGATCCCAGGTGGAGTTATAATAATTTGATTTCTCTAAATTTGATTAATTCCTAATTGCTCTATTTTCATTGGCTTCATTTCATATTGAGTTTTAGGTATTACATAAACAACCCAATACAATAATTTGGTCTGTCTGTACAATGAGGAAATTGTGCCTGATCACAGCTTAGCTTGTTTAGGTGATAACATGAATGAGTCCAGGTTGGTTATTGCGTATTTTTATCTTGATAACTCAGCAGAAACAAATACTACATGTAACATATCGTGATGATTTTATATGAAACCATCTAAAATTATATGTGTATTTGTGGTCAAGAAATTGTTTGTTCGATTGGGATTTAACCCTGTTTTTAATGTTAATGCACTCATTAGACCAATGGGTGAAGGTAACCCGGGGTTACCTTACTAACCCCTAGACACCAATGGAAACAAACAATGACTACAAAGACTTAATAAAAAAAAATCCCAAACAGATATGCTTTGTGGTGCCTCTTAGCTCTGAAAGTACCAGGGCAACAGGAAACTCTATCCTAACCACCAGCATAGCGAATAAATAAAAGGAAATAGCATGTACACATTTTAGCATTTGCAGCTCATTCTGAGAGAGTTATTTGAGAAAGTGAGCCTGCTGACCCTTGCATTATTTGAATGATGCAGAGAATTTATAAACCACATAATAATACCATTATGTACATATGAAAACTTCTCAAATATAATACATTATACCCACATGAATCAGTGACTATTTATGTACACAAATTCATGATGTTAAAAAAAGGGAATTTTGTTGTACCTGGCCACTAGAGGGAGCACTTCAAAGGAAATCAATCAATCAAAAAAAGGAAAGTTTGGGTTGGTTCAGACTGCTGTCTTAGCTACGGTCGCAGTGGTTAAACTGGATGGCTGAAGAAAATAACCTTATCAAGAGCCTCTCAAAGTCTGTGTGGAGATTCAGAATATAAATAACTTTTAGCGGCTTTTCATTAGATATTTTAAAGAAGCCATCTGTGCCAAACCTCTCTAACTTATTCAGCAACTGATAAAATGATTTGCACATATAAATAGTAAATGATTCGTGAGCGTAAAATATACCCCCCAAAAAGCATGTTAACATTCTGAATTAACAATTTTAAAATTTCCCTTTAATTGTCCTTACATAAAATGTGAAAATTAACAAATAAAGTGGAAAATAACAAATAAATATATGGAGTCTGAATAGATAAACTGTTATCAGCAGTTATGAAAAATGGCATTCTGAGTGTACAAATAGCATTCATAGTAGTACTAAAGCTGATTTGGTAATTCTGACTCACACAACTCCTGTATGGTGATCTGTTCCTGCCATATCACTTTCTCTCTCTAAAGCACTGGCTACTATTCAACATATATTCACAAAAAACTCATTTTTTGTCAATTGATTAAAAGACTTTTTGTTTTTGTGAATATTTATTGAATTGTACAATAAATACATAAAAATATGACATGTAATGCCCACCATACATGGTGAGATAATAAATGGGCTTGACAAAATTACAAAAGTTATCCACAAACTTTGAACACCATTTTTAAAAACCGCTGATGTCTGGCTATCAATTAAGACTCACTTTAATTTTTTTGTTTTTCCTCCCTTTAATGTAAAATTACAAACATAATACCCCACAGGTCCACCGTAAAACACTCAGTGTTATTTGGGTGTCATTTCCTCAAATACCTGAGAAACATTTAATTGTTATTAATTAATTATATTATTTCTTCATATATCTCAAACGGGACGTTTTGATCTCTAAACTTTAAAAACATGTTTCTTTACTTTATGCAGTATAACCATATCCTGATACGTATTCCAAGCCAGGCTCGGATTCGTCCACATCTGTCATAAAGTAACTCATGGAAGGTACACGACTAAGAGTCCTGTTTATCGGGCACAGTTTTAGTCTACGGACGTACAGAGCTATAGCCATTAGAACAATAAGTAAACAAAACACAATCACATATTCTGTGTAAAAGAGTGGCTTCTTTGGGATAAGACTTTCTTTTAGAGCTGCCTCGTGCTTTTCTATATCCCTGAAAAATACAACATAAATAACAATTAAATTTACCTTCATTGATCTATTCCTTAGAATGAGATTTAGCTATAAATCAGTGTCAGTGTGTTTGTTTGTTGGATAGGTGTTTGGTATTGTGATCAATTGTTATACATGGATTCCGAGTTATAATGTTAGGACAACAGAGAGTCCATTGTGAAATAATGTTCACGGGCAAGGGAGGGCCTATCCATAATTTTTAACATGGGAAGTATAGGGAATATTGCTAATTAACTTAAATAAAGGCTTATGGATTTAATTTTTTCATAGCTTGGGGTATTATACTTTTCAATAGTAACAATTTTAAAGCTATATTTTCTCAAAACAGGCAACGAGCAATGTTTTAGTAAAGGCAGGCTGCCTCATTTTGCCATTAAGAGGCAATATCGTTTTGCAAAGGGACGCCACTCTGTTGTTGTACAACATCGTAACTCTAAACCCATGTATTGGTGTAAAATGTGGAAGAAACCTCATCCAACAATGTCCCAAAAAGAATGAAAGGTGACCACCGTGACCCATTTGTATGAGCAGAAAACTCAAGGGGGGTTCAGCAGTCCAATTGACAACAGACTGAGCCCCGGTTTGGCCATTATCCTGTCAGTGTAGATTGATTGTTTGTTTGTTGATGGGGGTTTTACGTCGTACTCAAGGGTATTTCACTTATATGATGACATGCCAGCCCAATGGAAAGATACACAGTGTGGCCGTAATCTGTTGGTGTAGATTGATGATCCATTGCATGGCCATAGTCTGCCAGTGTAAATTGATGATACATGGCGTGGCTGTAATCTGTCAGTGTAGATTGATGATACACGGTATGGACGTAATCTGCAAGTGTATATTGATGATACACGGTATGGCTGTAATCTGCAAGTGTATATTGATGATACACGGTATGGCTGTAATCTGCAAGTGTATATTGATGATACCTGCCAGGCGTGGCCATTATTTGACAGTTTCTCTAAGTGTAGATTGATGATACAAATACTTTTCATGTCAAGTTATGGTGCATGAATGTGTTTAACGTAAACACAGGGTGAACAGATTACTTAAGAAAGGCTTGTAAAAGCCAACCCTGCGATTAACCCATATATCTGAGGTCGATGGAAGGACTTGAACCTGTGATCAGTACACTGAAGGAGGATCAGTAGTCTGACAGGAATACAACTGAACCAGCACCCATGTCCGTGGGGCCCACAAGTCTAATTAAAATCAGATCTCAAAAATGCTCCCCATGGTTGGTTTGTCACTATATTGAGATCTAACGCAATCACCCTAGTTATACTGTTCAATTAGGTCAAGCGTACTGGGTTTTAGGAAATGTCACAGTTTCAGTTGTCCAATTAAAATACAGATAACACGGGGCTATGGTAAACACCAAATTCAGAGTTGATGTTGTAAGTCACATGTAGTACACATGGGAAAATGCAACTCCACTTTTTGAGATCATCTGATTTTAATTAGATTGTGTTAGGGGATTGTTGTGGAATGCCTTCAGATTAGCATTAGATCACATCCACTTCACTTTTCTGGCAACTTTTGTGATTTATTATTATCAATATTGAATATGTGGTTAAACATAAGCCGAACTGTTATCAGCAAAGAAATCATTACATTATATCAAACAAATATTGCCCTTCGGCATCTAAAATTAACAATGTATGCAAAACAGGCATAACCACCTCGCCCTTCAAACAAAAAAAATAAAAATTCAGATGCAAAAAAATTCAAACAGTCATTAACATTACCTGAGAGGTAAGTAACGAGTGCGGAAAATCAGAGCTCCGAGGGTCCATTGAACATCTTTACCATTGACCAACTGGGCAGGGTGAAGGTTAGTGTATGTCTTAGGGAATTTAAACCCGTCATGTAACACAGCGTGCATCCAGGCTGACTTAAAACACTGCATTCTGTAAGAGTAGAGGAGAAAATGTTAGTTTGATTGATTCTGTACTCAAGGTTATGTCAAACATACAACAGTACGCCAGCCAAAAGGGTGAAGGAAACCACCCCAATTAAACGTTTGGCTGGTGGGTTTTTTTATGCCAGATTTATTATTATCGTTCTTTCATTCATATAATATCATTCCAGTTGACTGGAGATAGATGCACTGAGCAACAAACAATAAAAAGACAGGATAATCAAAAAAGGTTAAACAAAGCAGCTACAACAGAATGGCTTTATGTTGCCCTTTAGTTCTAAAAGCACCAGGGCAACTGAAGCTCCTTCCAACCACGAACCACCCTCCATGCCACTGACACTGAGCAACAAACAATCCCTGTAAACATCTTAGGAGGGCTCTAGAGAGCTGGTACATGCATCATGTGAACTGTGAAAATAAAAACTCTGTCACAAAAACACATGACACAAAAGACAGGAATAATGTATTTCACAGCAGATTGACGTTATGGCCCAGATTATCCTTTATTTCACCCACCTAAACCTGTCTACATTAGCCTTTGGGTATAGCTTTCTTTGGTACCAATCCATTAGTGTAGTCCATTCTGTTTGACAGTAATTCTGAAACCAAAAAGAAAGAGTAACTCATGTTCAAAGTTCAGGTTCACAATCTGTATTTAATGCTGGTTGTAGAGTACAATGTATTTAATGCTGGTTGTAGAGTACAATGAACATCAGACCTTTATACAAAAAAAACATTATTTTTGTCAAAGGTTCAAAGTTTTTTCTGTTATTATGGGGGGAGAGGGGAGATGCTTAGCTTTAATGCAAGTTATGTGCCTACAATATAATAATACTTGGATAGTGTACTTATATATTCCAATAACCTATAAAAAATTGACTATATTGCATGTATAAATTATTATATACAAACAGATTCTAAGTTTTTAATGAAATTTAGAATGTTTGTTTGTTTGATTGGGGTTTTATGTTGTACTCAAGGGTATTTCACTTATATGACGACGTGCCAGCCCAATTGGTGAAGGAAACCACCCTCGACACCACTGGCAACAAACAAAGACAAGACAGGACAAATACACGACAATATATAACAGGATGCAATACAGACACCACAAACAGATCGGCTTCCTGTTCCCTTTAGCACCAGGGCAACATGAAGCTCCCTCCAACCACCCGGACGAAATTTAGAAGTGGGGTGACATAAAGTATTAATTGCTGGATAACCAATTCTTGTTTTATGATAGAACAGACATTTCGATACATATATGCCTGTATCATTATCAGGTGTAATTTGACTTAGATTAATAGTTCTGACATACAAACAAAATCTTTTAAAAATTCTCCACAGACACAAAAGTGAGTCGTTTTGAACAAACTTTCACCTCATGACATAGCATTTATAAAATAACTCAACCAATGAAAATATGAGATTTCTTACCAGGGCATTTTCTTCAAACTTCTGACTGTTGTAGACGCCAGACATACGGAAAACATCATCTGTTGTGTACCAAAACTCTGAGAAACCATAAAACTCACTGTTGTGGAAGTTTATGTCTGGCTGATATACACCATTCATTGAACACATGACTTTCTGGCAGGGTACGGTTAAGTTTAACAAGGGAACGAGAGAATGCCTGCATGCCAGGAAATCACCTGTTCCTTTGAAGTAATATGTAGGACCATCCTCAAAGATCTCTGTTGACTTGTGAAGCATATTGACAGGTAGACATGGATCAAGGAAAGGATGAGCTTCACTTCGTCCAATAGAGCTCCTGAAAACAGACAAGAACTTTATAAACTGAATACAATTCAATACCTCAGAGATAAGATTGATTGATTGATTGGTGTTTTACCCCGTGCTTAAGGGTATTTCGCTTATATGATGGCAGTGTATTCCAACAATAATTGACACTAGCACAAACAAGATGTGAAGCATTACCATATATGATAATGTTGGAAAGTTAATTTTCCTCCAGTGCTAAGTAAAGACAGCATTGCTACTCTTCAAACAAACTGGGCGAAGAGATTATAAGTTAAGGTTTAATATTGGCGTATACGACTTCAGGGATGATTATTGGTTCAG
>JAQQZZ010157157.1:0-12248 GCA_030265115.1 Mopalia vespertina | reverse complement strand
GGGGGGAGCGGGTAGACATGAAAAGAGGCTTAACTTTTCTATGTGGTCATCGAAATGAAGTAACGATAATCATCATCTTCATCATCATATACCGTGGAAGACTTTTGCGTGTTTACGTCATATTGATGTATTCAATATAAATTGCATACAAAATACTTCAAAATACTTTGGGTAGGCAGGTCTGTAGAGCGATCGGGCAACGGCTATGAATGCAGTTTTTTCCACTGTTATGCTGTGTTAATTCACAATATGGGTTCGTTATATTGACGGACTAAAGAATTCACTTCTCCACATCCTTGCAACTTTCGAATACATACAAAAATTCTGTCCTTTTCTTGTTAGACACACAGTTTTATGCAGTGGATGGTTTGCCGTTGATACAATACGGGCGTTGGGTTTTCCCCCTTTGTGAAGCTGGTGCATGTAGGGTGTTTATTACCGCCTGACTAATAACAAATACGAATTATTTATTAACAAACAACACATGCAATTGCATCTATCAGTTTAATTAGTTTACGAATGAGTTTTAAAAAGATATTCCAATTCCATGTGATACAGAACAGTGAGTTCCGTGGGTAAAGTTAAAATGTTTTCTACATTTTTATGTTTCTCTCATGCAATTTTGGTACATATAGACCCATATTTCATTGGTGATAACGTCACCACAACAGAGTGATCGTTAAGCCAGTTGTAACGTACGTGTAAGTTGGACCGTGGAACCAGGACCTGTAACATTACAGCCAACGGAACCTACAACACAAACCTCTTTGGAAGTTGATATCAAGAAATGTTTAAATTGTTGTTTTACAAAAAATCTCTGCACGACCATAGCGTTCACGAACTGCAGGGGATGATTGGATATATATGTTGATGCATAGGATGAAACGGCACGCGTTCTGATGCCACTTTGTCACTATACGCGGCAGACTCTAAAAGAAGGCCTCGTCATGATCTACCTTTGGCTAGGTTCCTACTGGCGTGCAATCCGTTACGAACGCGACAATTGACCATTCGTAGCTGTGGCACTTCTCTAAAATGTCAGGTTTCGATACGAGGTGATGAGAGTAGATACGTTTTGGTACGATTTGGTACGCTTGGATGCGATATGGTCACAATTGGTAAATTTCTTGTCTCCCGTTTATGACACTACCATATACGTTCCGATAGGATTGTTCCGATTGAGGCCACGATTGGGTCTCGATGCGACACGATCATAATAGCCATTTAATTATTTCTTGAACTTCTACAACATCTTGACAGAGCATGGTGCATGTCTTGACCACGATCTGGAAACACGATTTGATGGGTTATGTCGCATTTTGTTACGATTTAATATGATCTGATGCGGTAATCACGATTGACAATAATGTTACATTCCCGCTGTCGTGCTATCCGTTACGAACGCAACGATTGGTCATTCGTAGCTGATCGTGGAAGTTCTCTGAAATGTACGGTTCGGATACGAGGTGATACGTTCTGGTACGATTCGGTGCGCTTGCATGCGCCATGGTGACGATTATTCATTACAAGTGACACGATCTGCTTTCCCAATCGGATACTATCACATACTATCATAGGATTGTCCCGATTGAGTCTCGATGTGACACGATCATCACCATCAAAGCCACCGATGTGGGACGATTGAGTACGTGCAGATACGTTCGGATACTTTCCGGTACGTTCATCGCGAACCGATGCGCTATGTTGCGATAGGATGCGATTGTGGTCGCGATGAGGATTGACAGAGATCACGATTTGAGCTACGATTGGACCTCGACAGATATATATATACAGGACGACTGACCTTGGACGTCATTGTTTCTTGAACTTCTACAAAGTGAACAATACAACCCACAACCATTGATGATAATAGAACGTCACATATCGTGACAGATCGTAGCACATTTCAACAGAGCATGGTGCTTGTCCAAGGTTGATCCCATCACCGCGATTTGGAAGCACGACTAAATGCGATATGCCCCGCTTTTTTACGATCCAATACGATCTGATGCGATGGCCACAAATGACAATTATTCTTGTTGATCATAGAAATTTTTGTAATGCTGCGTTCCCACTATCACGATTGGCGGCAGGATTGAAATCTTCGTTTTAATCGTGGAGTAATCGTGGTGATTCTATCAAATCTTATCAGATCTTTAAGTCAGTCGTGGTAATCGTGTTGATCGCAGGAAAGTTTTGGACGGTTTAAAAAACTCTACGATCAACAGGATTAATTTTCAATCATGACCATCGCATTAGATCGTATTGGATTGTAACAAAGCGCGACATGTCGCATTTAATCGTGCTTCCAAATCGTGGTTATCGGGATCAAGCTTGGACTAGCACCATTTCTGTTGATATGTGCTGTGATCTGCCACGATCTGTGACGCTCTGTGATCATCAATGGTTGTTGGTTGTAGTGTTCATTGTGTAGAAGTTAAAGAAACAATGATGTCTACGTTCAGTCGTCCTGTATATAAATCCGTCGGGGTCCAATCGACACTCAAATCGTGATCACTGTCAATCCTCATCGTGACATATAACGCGATCACAATCTTATCCTAACGTAACAGAGCGCATCTGTTCGTGGTGGACGTATCGGTCCAAAGCCAAATTTAAGTTTATGGCGTAGAACATTCTTCCTAACTATGTCTCATTATTTTACACATCAGCTGTATAGACACTACTTGAATTACTGTTTGTACGCCTTTTAGGTTTATTTCCTTACTCGTGCATTGGTTCATCTAACCCTTTAGAGTGCATCATCTGGCCGAGGCTAAAGGGCAACCTCAAACAGTTGGCACCGTGTTCTGGAATCTAAAACAAGAAAAAGGTATTGTAAGACGTTCATGGGTAGTCAACGCAATCATATTGCAACTGTCCTGACACGATATGCAGAAAAGCTGAACATTGAGGCACCTGATCCAATATGTTTGTAGAAAGCAGTCGATAAAGATTAACAAGTGATGAAAGGGATAGAAGACGATTAGGCCAGGACACGATGGACTGTTAATCCTAACCCTAAACTCGTACTTCTCATCATGTGGTACTAGTCGAAGTCGGCTATTCCTTCTCTTTCTTCATTGGCATTTTTCAGATCTGCATGATTTTGAACACGTAAACAATCGTTAATGATCTGATTGGTTACGTAGGATGAAATTCCAAGTTAGTGAAAGTGAATTTACGTCTAGCGCAACAGATTTAATTACAACTCGAAAGTTAATGTGGTTTTGTGGACAGCAATAATGTTATTGAGAATGGCTGTGAATTTGAAATTCAATAGTTCAACGCCAGCCATCAAAAATAAAAAAAATATTTGACAGTCCAGATAAAACGTTCGTTGATCACTTGTATGAGAAAGGACCCTCATTAGATCGACTTGATGTCAACATCTCGGAAACGTATGACATCTCAGGTCTAAATTATAATAATCTCGGAAGCTAAAATCCACGCACGCACGCGTCTGTTATTCACCAGTTGCAATTTCCCCCCCTTCGGTGCAGGCACCAATAACTATATTTGATTGCTATACTTTTCGAATGTAGGTTAATTAGCTTTAACGTATCAGCATGGAATACTTCACACAATCTGGCCAAGGTCTCTGATGAAAAGAAAGACATCAAACGCACGATAGTAGGCTGAGAGACCTGTGTATGTGTGAAAGGTGGATGGACCGGGTGCATTCTCCTAATTCTCCTACTGCTGCTCATTATGGTTATATCAAACGATGCCTTGTCTTTCCATACCAACTTACTGGGTTTTTTTTTTTTTTTTTTCCTCCAATATTTATGGAATGGTAACAGCTTTACCATGCCTTGCCCAGCCCTTTTTCGTGTTGATCGACGTCATTTAATATTGTGTGCGTCTTTGTTTCTTTCCTTGGGATTAACTCCATAATTTATTTAACTGCAACGATTTCCATATCGACATTGGACAGGATAAATATTATGATAATACTTCAGTTTGTGTTAATTTGGATTTCACACTGTTTAAACTTTACCAATTCAATGTGTATCAAATTAAAAGGCATCGGAATTTAAGCCACATTAGAGTGTAGCACGACATTCGATAGTGCGATGTCGAGTGTAGGGACCACGTTATTCAGCATTCGATTGAGGATTGTCCGGGAGCACGATATTTGTAATTCGAATCTACGGGTGTCCTCACGTAATTTGTTTTGTCGAACCGAATGTACTTACACTGCAAGTGTTTGGGACAATTTTCATCAGTGGTAAACGATAGCACGAAAGATTTACCGTCCTATCCTTGTTTGAAAGGGGGTCGACCTCATCTTTACCAGATACCACATTCACGAGACCGGGTAGGCGCCTGATCTCTAGGCAATGCTACAATGTCTGGAAAGAGAGAAAAGGGTGACAGGCAGAAGAATATATTGTCATGCGACCCATCCCAGCGTACCACAATACTATTATTGCATCGTCAGAAACCATGCAACGTCATGTTTTGTTCTGTGCCACCTGGCGTATTTTCGACCAATTAGAACAAACCAGTTTGACAGGAGGCATACAAAATTCGCTATTGTCTATTCTTCCTCTGAATCATAAATCACTTCTGTTTATTAAATTTTCGACAAACATGCTAATATCATTGGCAAGCATTATTATCCATCGTTTGTCATTTGGTTACCCTTAGTTTTATAACAATAAAATAGTAACAATGTAAATATAATGATAACATTAAGAAAATGTTAGTAACCGCAAAATAATTTAAAGCATTTTCAATAAATATATATGATAGTAAGTCGAAAAAGATTTATGATAAAAGGATTTTTACATTTATTGTTATTTTCATTGTCAACATTAAATATTGCTGTGCATTCCTCTTCTCGTTCCCGTCGTTTGCACACAAGCCGTCTACAAACAAATTATGTTTCCTTGAGATAGAGTAGATGCATTTAAAGCTACATGAATCTATTAATGTCCGATGACTTAAATCATTAAAAACACAGATTGAAATAAACATGTATTATGACATCATATAGATTGATTCGATCTAAAACCCAAACAGAGCATTGTGTCTTCACCACGTCACGTCATATGGATTGATCCGATCTAAAACCCAAACAGAGCATTGTGTCTTCGCCACGTCACGTCATATGGGATATATTCATTGTTTGATCTCTTTATCTCTGAAATACCAATTTATACGCTGTTTGGTAAGCCTCTACTGACTATTTTGTTGTTAAAATATAGTTATCGATACTTTATATGGAATGGTCGTTACCTGCTCTTGAGATTTCTGTCGGTTACCCATAACACAACTCGAAAATAATATTTATTTAGAAACTTGTCTCCGGGAGTTTATCTAGAACATAAGTTGATTCATCTCTTTTGATTAATCTGCATCCCTGTTCCAGTGGGATTACTTTTTAATAAATAATTAAATAAGGAGGCGGGTAACCGAAGTGCAGATAGATGAGTTATAAGTATAAGCTTCAGTGGGATGTGGCATTATCAGGTATCGGCAGAGATTAGGTTTGTGTATACTGAGGATGAGAAACCCTTTGTCATGAATGAGAGGAGGGTTTGATGTGAAAGTCTGTATGGCTTTCAGAACCTTCCAGGGCCCAGTTGTCGAAAGGTCAGTATATTTTAAACCACAGCAATTAGCATACATGTATATAGGATAAAACAACTGATCCAAGGATAGCCAGCCCTGGAATTTACATGTGTAGGTAGGAAAGTGCTAGGGTTAACTACCCTTAGGTCAAATACAAATAAACCATGGGTATAAATAGATCAACGGAATCCCAAGCGAAATCAATCCCATAATCCTTCAATCTAAAACGTCCCAATCAACATGGAATCACCCTAAATTACAGGAAAGGACAAGTTTTTTTTCTAAAACAGTGTTGTTTTTTATGTTGGTTAAATCAAGTTACGAATAAAGAGAGAGGTATTTGGAATGAAATTAATTGTGCGGCTAATAATCGCCGGCATGAACAAAGGAGGAAAAGTGAAACTAACGAAAAGTGTTAAGTCGTGTAATAAGTATCGTGAAAAAAAATGTGTGGCTCAAGACATGACGGAGCGAATTCACAGAGAATCTCTATCAATAGTCATGTATTTCCACCATAAAATAACAGTGGCTGAACTTTCCGAACTTTTTCTAGTTTAACCCGGTGTTAAGGAAGGTTAAAGCTATCCTAGCATTGAGCATCGGGGATTACCCATGGATAGATGTTTAACCCCGGGTTAGTGAATTTAAACATACGTGTACGTAAGTGCTTATCCTACCATTGAATAACCGGATCCTGGTGGTTTGGCTGGTCATGTTAACTTTCAATGGGTTTACATTTTCCCAGTATTTTGCTAGAGGTTGGATATAATGTAGAGAACTGATTTGGAATCCTGCTGTTTGCGTTTTATTTTGAAAGACTAGGATCGGGAGGTTTCGCCACTATAATGTTCATGTCGTAAATTTCTTCTCATGAATATCGATAAACGACATCACCTCGAACAAACAAAGTGCCATTTCACAATATATTGAATCAACGGAAGGAACGCAAAGTGAAGTTGTTGTGCAATCAGTCCATGGTATCAAGTCCTACTGATGATTCCCTTGTTTTTGTGTACATCGGGTTAATCGGTAATGAACACGTTTTTGGTGTGTTTTATTTTTCTTCCCAAAGGGCATATTGGGTGGCTGTAATTGTTGTGACGACGATTATAGGTTTCATGTGAGTCCGCTGGATAGATTTATAATTAGTATACTGATCAGTGAGGATCGGCTTTCGGTAAACACGGCTTTGGAGTTTCATGTTATCTTGTCTCATCAGGACTACGAATACGGTAGCATATAGTGGAATTTTATTCTTCTACGGTAAATTGTAAACCATTTTTTGTGAGTTGAAATGGTCACTCAAACAAGTTTATTTAACTGGTTCTGTCTCTTTATAAAGTTATTTCATTCATATATACGTACTTACATTTTACTGTAATACGGCCATTTGACATTTGTTTTATATATCCAGGTGTGAGATACAGCTTTCCCGCGCCTTGACTGGTTATTTCTTTCCATTGTTACAATTCAAGCAAACAAACGCCATAACTTTAAGTTGTAATACACGGAGTGAGTACATTATTATAACCACTTGCGAATCTCGGCTCTACCATTCCAAATAACGATGGTTGACCTGCATGCAATTTATGAAACTTGGGTAGTAATTTTCATTTATTCCTCAAGGGCTCAAACTAAATTAAAATAACTACGGTATCCTCATGAAATTGTAGAACTCTGTGTCACTTTATTATTCAGTAACGCCGTCTGGTTGGATCTTCCAGGCATAGCCCTGTTGTCTTTACTAAGCACTGGAGAAACATGAACTGTTCCAAAGAGCAAAGTGCTTCGTGTTTTGTGGTGGTTATATCTAGTATTTGGTGTTAAAGTACATTGGAGTATATTGACATGCAAGTAGAATGCTACCCAGGTGCAGATTTCAATTCTGGTTAAAAACTATAAAGGCCCTCAACCAGAAATCTTTTTTATAAATATTGGAATAAACGATACTGATACTTCGGAGCACTTTCCACAAATATGATGACAACTATAACACAGACATTGTTACAGGCATCATCCAATATGTCGTCCTTGACAGAACCTATCTCTGCAGCTGCCAATATATGAATAAAATTACAATTGTTTCAAATTTTCGGATGACGTATAATTGTTACCCTTCAAAAGATCTTATCCTAAGGACAAGTGATATGATCCGTCGTGAGTGTGGTCTCTCTATGAACCCACCTCCTTGCAATACTCAAATATAGATCTTAAGATTCAGAAAATATACTATATATTCCTTTATCGAGATACATTGGTTACAGAAGATCCAGTTAATGACCCACGATCAGGCAAGTGTGGATAAGCTAGCACAGATTTGGTACAAGTTGCCAACCCCAATCTGACAATTTCTCAATAATCGAGATATCGTTAGGATACCAGCTGACAAAGAGTCAACCCTGGTCATAATGGCAAAACAAGATAACATAAACTAGCTAAATAGCTAAAAAAAACATTACCATTATAAAAAGGTTGATAAGCCTATTTGGCCTAAAAGTCGCATGAATTTCAAAGAAATAATTAATCTTCAGTGGATCAAATACCCGGTATTCCTAAAATCATTATCTATAATTATCTAACATTGTTTAAAAGCTTTATAATGGCAACATACACATTAAGTGACATACTTATTTTGTGTACACACATGATACAATAATTTATGTACAATTTTCTCGGACCTGCAAAATGAGAACAATAAATAGTTAAATAAATAAGAATAATAATGTAAAAATATAATTGCAGGTCGGGACTCCAAAAATACGTCTCATCCTACCTAAATGGCATCAACCTTGGACGACCAATAAAATCAACATTGAGTAATTACAACCCAAACCCGATTGCGGACAGGCGTCTCAGTTTTATTCAATCTCCTTTGAACTTTTTCGAATGCGTCATCTAAAATTCAGGTTGATGAAGACGTTTGACGATGCACACAGATATCGATTTTGAGCCAGGGGGTTTTGTTAGTTGAAATTTTTTGATCGGTATCATGACCCCATCGTGCGACTACATATATATTGAAACTTTTAAAACTTTGTTTTGAATAAATTGTACCATATACTATAAATTAAGTGTTGTGATGTGATGTGTGCAAACAGTTTAGCCCCAACTTTGATCCCATGTTTATGGCGGAGTGGGAACAGGAAGACCTTAAAATGTGTGCTAAACAACCCACAACCCACTTATCCTCTTGCAGTATTCCAAAGATGATCTTGGTGTCTTCATTGCCACTCTTATCCAGCATTAAACTTTAGCTAAGTATCAGCCTGGATAGTGTTTTTTTTTTTATATCATATGGCGAACAGTGGTGTACAACACAGAGCTTTTACATTTTAAGGTATCATTTATGTCCACAGACACCCATCAACTTCTACATGTTAAAGCCTATTATTCTCCGCACACCTTCAAGGGAATTTTGAATCCCAAATAATAAGCTTTGGTAGGATTGAATCCCACTCGCCACCTTCAACCAGGCATGTTCCGGCTCGTTGATGCCCTAGTTCCAAGAGCATACGTGCCATTACTAGGGGCATTACGTCATCGGATTAAATCTGAAACCCTCGGACAACTGAACAGTTGTAATTTAGGCCAATGTTTAGCATCAGTTCCTATACAAAAACACCACATTCGCCCTGTAGTATTGCCAGGCAGGTTATCAAAATGTATGGAGACCAGATGCAAGCTAGACATTTTACATAATAGATAAGGCTTCCTTTGTCGGGCAACACACTACAAATGTTTATTATTGTGGTATACATGTGGTATATATCATCACTTGTAATAAATGTCTGAACTAATATGTTGATAGAATCTCTTTCGGATCTGAGCTAACGCTCATTTGGTTCTATTAGGTTACAATTCATAGGCCTATCCCCAATAACTGAACATTTTATCCTTTCTATTTGTTCGGCTAAATATCGTTTATAAATCATGCCGATTGAAAACAACAACAACTGAGGAGGAAACACACTAAGAGTCAGTTTAATTTGCAAATAAAATTAAGATCTATTTAAAAACTTGTCACGGGGAGTTAATCTAGAACATATGGTTTATCGGATTTAATTAATCGACATTCGTGTGATTAATTTTAAGATAAATGTACATATATTGTGCTGTCCTCCACCAGTAGTTGAAGCTCGATGTCTAGCTAGCAGGGCTAGAGCTCTAGTCGCCTTTTTATCGAGTATTTCTCAACTAATGTGTTTTATTGTTTGGGTTATTCTGATAAATTTTGCTTATATATATATATACAAGATGCTAAACAACAACATAATAATCTGCATGGATCATACCGTTTCCTGTGCTTGTAGTGTTTTTTATTTACATTGAGCAGAGCAAATTGAAGGCATAGTAGTGTATTCTCTGTGTTTCATCGGATGTTGACCTTCTCTCGCAATATCTCTGAAGAATTGCTGACAATAAAAACTGTAGTCCAGTCCGTTTTTATCCTCAGTTTGTCAATATTTCTTTAGCATTCTTTTGAGAGACTGTGTCACTATAGATATCGCCTGCACGTAAGCTTAATCTCTTTAGGGATGTGTGTTTCAAGGGTTAATTTGTGTCATTCTAGTTACCTTACCCCTGTCCCACAAAGATAACAATGAAAACACGAAGAATTAGCTAGCATCAAATTGCGACTTACGGGGAGGCAAAATCGTGGTGTTTTATTGCTGACTGGCTCATGAGACATCCCTTCTTCAATCAAGGTAGAAGGAATAGACCCTTTAACGATATGTTTCTTCGTTATTAAAAAAACAACACATATTTGTGTGGAAATAGTACATAGATGAACGTGATCAGTTGAAAAATCAGTGAACAAGAATCTGGCCAACGTTCTTCGGGGAATGAATATCCCAGTGAAGCATTTCAACCAGATACCCTTATAACATGTTAATGTATATCATTGAGAAAACCCCTCTGTTTACAGAATCGTCCATACCACAACGGGACACAACCTGATATGTTGTGTTTTATATTGGTAATGACGATCAGATGACGATAAGTGAGGTAGTTAAGCAGTACTAATCGCACACTCGGGGATTACGGGCAGCAATATTTTGGCGCTTAAATAAATCACGTTTAATTATTGACAATTAATTCAATGCATATCAGTTTGATTCATCAGCATATACTCTTGTTTATTATTTGTAATGTCCTATTTTATTTGTAGGTAAAGATTTTGTTTTTGTTTTTTGCTTTTGTCGTTCTTTGGTCTCAGTCATGCCCTTTGCGTTTGGAAGAATATACATTGACATTTTTATTGTCTCCTTTATCCCAGTTTTCAAACTGTTCTTCGTGCAGTTTAATCCCTGACCAATTGATATGTGCGTCATCTGCTTCGTACATGCGAGGTAACCAGTTCTGGTAATTAGTCATAACCACAATTAACATCATCTCCTAATGATAGCCTATGTAATTTTCAAATAACAGGCGAGCTGTCTTATCATGTAATTGCTAGTAAGATACCAATGTTATCCTCTGTGGAAACACTCTTATTCAAGTTAATAGTGATAATTCCATATGCTTGCTTCCAATAATATCATCATGGAACCAAATCATACGGAGATTTAACTGTTATATCTTGCTTTCGCGCTTCCTTGTCTTTCAGATGGATAAAGTTGAAAACCACAAGATTAAAATATGAAATCTCGAGTTTTAGTGCTTATATCAGGTTAGGGCGAGGGAACGAGAACGCACCAAGTCTCGCCCCTCTAGTTCTCGAGTTCTCGCTCCTCGACCTTCACAATTTACAGGCGAGGAAGCAAGGTTTAAAAGTTAAATTTCGCTCCCTCTAGTTCTTGCATTCTTGCGCTCTCGCTCTTCGTAAAATTTCTAGAACACAAGATTTTACAAAAGAGTCTCGTGGTTTATTTATTTTTTCTTTAAAATGTGGATAGGTCGACGGAGTGAGAACTCGAGAACTATAGATGGTGCGAGATTTAACTACTAAATCTCGCCTTTCAGATAAAGACATTTGAAAACAACGAGATTTACATATTAAATCTCGAGTTTTAGCTTTGTTGTCATTACTGGGCGAGGGAGCGAGTGGCCGAAATGAACTTCCATAATATAATGCTTAAACTGTCTTAGGTTCTACTGTTTATTCTTACTCTGAATTTACCAGCAGCCAGATCACATTTACCTGCTTGCTGTCTCGTATTCCGGATCATTAGTTATTAACCCACATTAAAATCGCTTTTACGCGATAGCTGAGCTGATTTATAGATTAGTGATGGCTATTTATATTTACGAAGCATCTTCATAGTTAAGCGATGGACATAGGTATTCAACCGATAGCTAACAGGTAAATAAATGGTCGTTGATTTTGTTATACGTTACAGTTAAAAGACAATTGTGCAATACCTGAACTTAACTGATAGCTCGCTGCTTGCTCATTGATATATCATTCGTGATTAGGTGAAAGCCGTTTTTATATTCATTGACAAATTACACGTCCATACCTTATGTTTGTTTGATTTGAGGTTTAATGTCGTACTCACGGGTATTTCACTTATATGACGACGGATTGTCCACTTCACACTGCTCCTTGCATAACTACGGTGGAAAACCGATAGGAAATTTCATAAAAGCCACCCCCGCGATTGCCGGAGCCACATCGTGTGACTCACTCATATACCTGATGGTCGACAGACGGACTCAATCCCGTG
>JAQQZZ010157146.1:0-12249 GCA_030265115.1 Mopalia vespertina | reverse complement strand
TGGCTCGGTGATACCTTAGAGCTGGAATCTCCGCATGAAATCTCGAGGTAGGTCCGCGAATAACGTTTAGAATGGAGGTCCTGACGAAGACTTGTCTTGTTAACTCTCTGAATTGATGAATTGTGTACAAGAATATTTGCTGTGTTGTGACGCCCCAGAAAACTGGTTAAAGACAGAATGAACATGGATCGCTGGCCACCTTTTTCTCGTGGGTCTCTGCCACGTTTATACTTGTAAATTATAAAGCAACATATATATTGATTGCAATATTTTCTCTCTAGAAATTGTTATATAGAGGTTAACAAGATCCCTGTGTAATCAGACAAATATCATTTGTTTCTATAAATTAATCTAACCCACGACCCGGAAGTGATTGGTTTTCTGAAATGATAGATCGTAGTTATATTTGTTGAAATACACTGGCTCTTTTGACATGCTGGAATATTCCATTAGACTATACATCTGTGTACAAGATCAACGTAGAACGCAACAGATCAGCAGCGAAGGCACTAGAACGTCATCGCAGTCACAATGACATAAAAATGTGATGTCATTTTTTCATACGGCATTTACTTAGCGATAACATCACTACTGTATAACCGGAGAATAATCAAAGGCTCTAGAGCGGATTATCCGAACTTATTACCTGTCTTAAGCTGCAGAAAAAAGTTTATTATACTCTAGTATAATATACATTAACCATGTTTAGAGAGTTGATTTGGAAGTATATATAGTGAGGTCAAACAAAATAGGCCTACATTCTCTTTGACAGGGACATTGGCTTGGGTAATTCACATAACCGCCGTAACTGGTGACGTCAGCAGACAAAAATCTGAAGATTCGGCAAACTTAGAGACGGTCCGATGATTCTAGGTTAAAGGTCCAGGACCTAACATGCATGGAAGTGGATGTAGGGCGCGAACCTAGCATCATTAGTTTGTGTATAACGTGAATCTTGGATGATTGTAATACGTAAAGTTTGGACACAAATTGTCTAGGACCCTAAGGCAATCTTGGCTGAAATTGTTTCGTTGGACGGAATTAGTAATTCATGTACAAGTAAGGCCAGAAATTGTAGGCCTTCTTTTTAGACTACTTCTAATAACTCTTTATTTTGATTTTACAAGACGAATGAATTTTTGTTCATAATAAAGACTTGATTTGCGAGAAACCTCACATAACCTTTCAATGAATTATCTTTTGTTACTGGGTTCCAGTCATGGTAAGAACAGAAAATGACTTAAGGGAGATATGTCTGATTACACCATAATACCGTGTTTGTCCTTCCACGACAGAACAAGTGTGCTTTTCAATCATACGCCAAGCGTTCACATCACATCACCAAATGTTTTGACGATTTCAGCAAGGGGATACTTGATTCTTCTCATCACATCACCAAATGTTTTGACGATTTCAGCAAGGGGATACTTGATTCTTCACATCACATCACCAAATGTTTTGACGATTTCAGCAAGGGGATACTTGATTCTTCACATCACATCACTAAATGTTTTGACGATTTCAGTAAGGTGATACTTGATTCTTCTCATCACATCACCAAATGTTTTGACGATTTCAGAAAGGGGATACTTGATTCTTCACATCACATCACTAAATGTTTTGACGATTACAGCAAGGGGATACTTGATTATTCTCATCACATCACCAAATGTTTTGACGATTTCAGTAAGGTGATCCTTGATTCTTCACATAACATCATCAAATGTTTTGACGATTTCAGTAAGGTGATACTTGATTCTTCTCATCACATACCAAATGTTTTGACGATTTCAGCAAGGGGATACTTGATTCTTCACATCACATCACCAAATGATTTAACGATTTCATCAAGTGGATACTTGATTCTTCTCATCACATCACCAAATGTTTTGACGATTTCAGTAATGTGATACTTCATTTTTCTCATCACATCACCAAATGTTTTGACGATTTCAGCAAGGGGATACTTGATTCGTCACACTCTACTAAGGCTATTATTAATGGAGCCCACTACATGTTGGCTAGACCAGTTTTCTGCGAAGTAAGAAGTTGATGGTATATCCGCTCGTCAATTGGGTAATATAAGTTGCTACTCTCAGTGCGTAGGTCGCACAAAGCTGGAGTTGACCATGCCTGTCGTAGTAACTAATGTCTCTTTTCACTGGAGCTTCCTCGGTAATCTAAACCTAAACATATATCAGCTGAAAATGGTAAATCTTTTACGCCTTAGCTTGCCGTACTTCGCAACTATTGATTACCCGCTTTGAGTTCCGTAGAGTTCAGAAGAAACTGTCCATCAACATCTGAACAGGTTAACAGGCTCCTTGGGTCTCGATCACCCGCATACAGGAAACTCCCAATTGACGCTGACATATCCGCTTCGGGTCAGTAAGTGACAACCGAAAGAACCTTGTTTAGTTCAATACTGATAGTGAACTATATTCAGCATCAACACGAGAGATCGAAATACAGACTGGCCCTCACCCGATCTAAGATACAGAGAGAGTAATTCAAATCAGAGATTTTTAGTGAAAATTCAATCACCCAAAGGCCAACAACTTTATTTAGCCAGAACTTTGCCAATGCATTAGTTTGCGCAGCATAAATCTCATAGCGATGGCTGATGCAAGTAAATTGTGAATATCATAAATCTCAATGACACTGAGATGGTGTTATGAATTATTTATAAAGAAGTTGTTTTCCTGTTACTTTCGGAAGAAACACAAGATTTAATACTGGTTGGTATGTGAAAAGTAGGAAATAGGTTCGGCTTAATGAATGTGTTGACACTACAATGGTGGAGGAAGGCCTATTGGTGGCGCTTATCCTGTATACGAGTTCGATTTGAGAACTTTTGTAGTGGATCTGACGGAGACTTGATTACAGACATTTTGATATGGTAATATTGGACGGTATAAATAACTAGATCTAAGCGATTGCCACAACACATTAACAGTGCTATACAGTTGCGGATATAAGTTAGGACAAGAGACCCGCCCTTATCTTGGTTCAACTTTTTTTCTGTTGAAGTCAATGAAAAATCTATACACATGAAACAACATAGAAAACCACCCTAATCTATTACGTGAGATTGTTGCTGTACACTACCGACAGGTATATAGTGTTGTGATGCGGCAACTTAACATAAAACACTCCTGTATCGACACCCCCTACGTCTTGATGTTCCTTAACACGGATATTCTGTTCCGTGATAGAGCATCTACAATCTTCCTCTCACTTATCAACACATGCTATCTTCTGTTCTAGTGTGGAGTGTATGGTGTGTCAGTGTTGAGGAAGGATGCCAGTATTTAGTCGTTAGAAACGTGTGAGAACTATAATTAGAACTTCCAAGGCTTTAGACGATTGTCATTAGCGGTGTAAGATTATCACAGCCAATCCTTTCTTAAGTCTACACAACTAAGGGAGATCGGTACAATTTTCTCTACTAATCCGCTTATCACATCAACCAGTTTTATTTTTGATATGATTCCATTATATCGCAGAAAAACGTTTTGTGTTTACCATATTGCGCCAGCGTATAGCATATTGTGGAAAAGCGTACTCGTAAAACAATGGGTCTGACACTGTCTAATTTAAGTTAATGGTGTGTAGAAAGCACCTGCTCCAGATATTTCCGTTGAGAAAGCGGGGTTACATCTGTTTATCTAATAGCATCAGAAGCAGCACTTTCATATAACATTTGGTTTGTATTTAAATAAAAGACCAGTTCGCAAACACTGGCAAACTATTCACAAAAATTAGTTGAAGGCAAGCAGATTTCGTTTGTCCCATTCTGTCTCTGGGTCGTTCCTCTTTAATTTGGAGTACTGCAGTCGTCTAAACATAAGGGAAATAGAGGCCTATGAAGGATCAATAGCAAAAAGATCCATGGGCCCTGTACAACTTCTTCATCAAATTTATGTACTTAGCCTATTGACGAGAACATTTGGCTGCCATATAATTCATTTAATCAATGATGATTAAGAACTCGTCTGGCTCTGGTACCAAAATGGTTATTAACATGGTTGAGGGTGTCCACTAATCAGTACTGTGACCATCAGACAGTACAGATTTTAAACACGGCGTCAAGAGCTATGTGGAACTGTGAAATTAATATATACGGCTTGTCCTTATCTAAAAGATTCGTTCCATTTGCCAGAGACCAGAAACTCGGAAAGTTACAAAATGGCCATAGGAAACTAAAGATATATGTCCGACCACACAAGGACATTTTTTTATTCCGATCCAGCCACACAGAACCAATCTTCGTCCAAAATTATTGTATGGGTTCAGTAAGGGGCTTGTTGTTATTATTTGTGGTGCTTTTAACAAGGACAAACATTTAGTGGACTTCAACGGGAGTTGATTATATCAATTTTCTGAGAAGCAGTAATTTGAGTTGAAAGTGCACAATTTATTCTCTGTGTGATATAGAAGATCTCCAATTACTAGGCGGATGAATCCAAGCATCAGAGGTTAGCTGGCAGCTCGATCGCCGTCAAGCAAAAAATCCCAAATCTTTCCAGATCAGTGGCTGACACATGCATAGAAACAAGCTCGATTTAATACCTATTCTGGCGAAAACAATACATTAATCAATCTGGAGATCTACAGAGAAATTGGTCCAAACCGATATAGCATACATATATTATTCTGTTCATAGGACAGTTGCCATGTGGTTTTAGAAGCATCACAAGCGACAAGGAGTTAAGGCAAATCCTTTGTGGCAAGTTTGTGAGAAATAGGTTTGTTTATGTTACAGTCTCGACACTACAATGAACAAAATAAGGAAATGAGAATTTTTACTGTTAACTCTCAAAAATACAGTGCAAAGTAGCGTAGGGCTTGTCCTTAGCTAGAAGTTTCGCTCCTTTTGCCAGAGACCAGAAACTTAGAATGTTACAAAATGGCCACTGGAAACTAAAGACCACACAAGTACATTATTTTCATTCCAGTCCAGCCTCACCTAACCAATGGGCTTTTAAAGCTAAAAACCAAGGATTTTTACCTTAGGACTAAATTATTGTATGGCTTCAGTAAGGGGCTTGGTGCTACTTTTTGTGGGGACTTTAACAAGAACAAACATTGTGTGCACTTCAATGGGAGTTGATTATATCAATTTGCTGAGAAGCAATAATTTGAGTCAATAGTGCACCCTTTAGTCTCTGTGTGATATAGAAGGTCTCTAGTTCCTAGGACGATGAATTCAAGCATCAGATTGTTTCTCACTTCATAATACCAGGCTTTAAAATGTCGTCCGTTTCCTAAGCGATTTGAGTCCCGACAGGTATACCTCACAAGGCTGATCATTTTTTATAATTTAATGTCTCTACTCAGTAGAGTTACCAAGGCCATTTAAACTAAACCAACATCAGCTTTAAAATACGGCAAGTCGAGCTTCACAAAAAATGGAGTACCGGAATTGCGGCCAAACTTCCCCAGAGGTTTACTGGCAGCTCGATCACCTTCAAGTAAAACAATCTCGATTGACGAAGACATTTCTCTCCAGATCAGTCGGTGAGAAGTGCACGGAGTCAAGCTCAATTTAATACCTCTTCTGGCGAAAAAAATACATCAATCAATCTGTAGATCTACCGACAAATTGGTCCAAACCGATATAGCATACATATGTTATTCTGTTCAGATGACAGTTGCCATGTGGTTTTAGAAGCATCACAAGCGACAAGGAGTTAATGTAAACCCATTGTGACAAGTGTGATATAAGTTTGGTTATGTAACAGTCTCGACACTACAATGAACAAAATATGGAAATGACAATTTTTACTGTTAAATCAGAAAAATACGGTGCAAGTAGCGCACAATTATGCAAACCTATGTTGCCACAAAAGTTACGACTGTCCAAAGAATGAAAATATATTTGTATTATATGGATGTTACTGTTAGAAAATCTATATTGTTAAAAATACGTTGTTATAATTCGACCAATGAGAATTCATCAGGTCGGAAAGGTCTCACTCTATTTTGTATGAGCAACAAATCAAAAATGACGAGAAATTAACAGCAGTACATATGGAGACGGGATGAAGAGGGAGTGACAAAAAGACAGAACACCGGGACGAGGACGTCAATATAAAAGTGTGGACGCTTTCATTGTACGATGTAATCTCCTCATACTTACATAGCGGAAAAACAAATACAGATTTCATACTCATGAATCAATAGGTTTGACATGACATAAAATTGGAGAACAAACCAAGCTAATAAAGTCTGAATCTATAAAGCGTGGATCCGCTTCGATGCAATTGTTCGCTGCTGTCCATAAAACTGTCAAGCCCTCTGTATTAATGTTTCTGATGGTTTCTGGGCTACATATTGGAAACATATTGCGCTTTTAATCGACGATGTAAATAACGTTATCAGAAACCCATTTACTGCTTAGTGAGAGACATTTTATAAATTCACCAGGAGATAACGAATACGAAAACAAAGAGAAGCGCCGATACATTAAATGGTAGAGTAAGGATATCAAATGGGCTTTATTTCATTTGCGTGATGCAGATGTATCAATTAAAGTAAGATTCGCTTGAGGTCTCATCCATGCCACAATCATTTCTCTAATATCATGATGCTTGCTAGATATACGGTTATGGTCTACTCGTCATTGATAGGTACCCGACATATGGGACTATAGTTTCCTTCACGCCGTGAAATGGGAGATAATACAGTATAGACGTTTTTTTAACATATTGGATTCCACTGCAATCTGCATGTTATATTCCATCAAATTAATGACAAAGAGGACTAGTTCCCTTCACTGCTTAAATCACCTGAATCGTGGTGTGCATGTTAATACTGGTAGGGTCATATTTCTTCTTACATCCTGCCTGAAACCTGATTTATGAATTCAATTACAGCATTATTGATATTCGGTTTAACGCTAAATGTTATCACCATACATTCAATACAAGATAACAGATCATGAGAATTTCAACAGATGAGATCAAGGACAAAATGGTATACACAATGTAACTAATATTATATTTCCAAAATGTAATAACACTGGAACAGTGTTGTCGATTAATGAATACCAATGAATCATGTCAAAGTCCCAGAAAACACAATACGGTACTCATTGATATGAAACCATCGTCATAATAAGACTTTCTACAGACGAACTTGGTACAGAAGCTCTGCCTTCGAGGTCTTTACTCAATTGCTTCAAAATTATCAAGTTGGCGCCAGCTGGTCTAAAGCGGTAGTGCCGACGATATGTGAACTCGTCATGTAATCAAGAAGTTAACGAATAAAACTTCGAACACCAACTGGACCCAGTGCACGGGCCTTTACAGCTTGTATACATGATATTACTTTTTCACAAAGAAAAAAAAACAATTCTCACACACACAACCGATAAACTGAATAAATAAAGAAGTAAATATAATGGCCAATCTGGACTGCCGTTAAGGTTTACATGATATGTATCATAACAACCGAACAGCTTAATAAGTTCAAGTCACTGAATACACAGAAGAATTCCCACCAAGGGAGGTTAATCCTACCTATATAATACAAAAAACGACACGTGTTCAACCACAATAACCTAAACATAATAATGGTGTATATTTGTTACGCTTGGAAAATTGTACTACTTAAAGCTTTAACCGGCTGATAACGTAGTCTCAGATGGCGACCGCGGATTTGACCAATCACTGTGTTTGAACATTTCTATTGCCAATCAGCGTCTCGTGGTCTTCATCGTCCCGTTGCATTGCCAGTTAAGTCACAACATGTGTTTGCATGTGATACCAGGGGTCTAGTATAATTTCTAACTTGCTTGGGGATGCTCTATGCTACATTGTCTGATTTCATTGGTTTAGTGATTCCATCAATAAGCGTCATTGGGTATAATAAACCCGACGTGTCCTCTCCACTATGTGTGTAATACTATGCCCTCATTATACACCAATATGTTTTTGTCAACTAGCCGTTGTTCTCCACTAACAATTGTACATTAAACATTCCTTCTTCATCAAAACTGAGATATCTATAATCCCCGTTTTGCAGGCAACTTAAACAGCCTGCAGAAGAAATAGACAAACTAACTAACGTCTATTTAAAGGTGAAATATTCATTTCGTTCGAGATTGAACAGCTTATTACTATGCAAGCACAACCTATCAGGCGGATAAACACAATGACTGCAAATATTATATTGAGAAAGCTGATGACATTAAAATTTCCGTGATTAATTTAGTTGCCCAGAGTTAATACTTTCATTTACATGTATGTTGTTTCATGAGTCGTTAACATGGGTTATTGTCGAATCGTATGACCTTCATTAAGTTCAAGGTTACCAATATAAGGTTGATCATGAAATCTAATTACTGGGACTAATCGGAGAAAAGGACATTTGTTTTGAATCCTGAGGACATTTGTCGAATTCTCTCGATTTATTGATCGAACTGTTCATTTGTGTTCAAGCGGAGATTCTTCTAATATTTACAGTTACAAGATTGCCAACAGGCGAAACCTGAACAAATACCCCAGTACCGTTATATTTTCTGGATTTTTAAATATTGTTTGATAACCGAATCTACACACCCGTTACAAATACACTACCTTATTGGCAAACCCTGTGTTAACAGGGGGCATTAATGATTCTAACCTTGGAAATGATTCAATGCAGACAAACACATAGCAAGTGATATTTGGCACAATATTACCCCAGTTCGTGTAAAGATTGCCCCACAGAGCTGTTAATAATGAATAGTTGTCTGGAAGCTTGAATTGATTGGACATCAATGCATTTTTGTCTTAATTATTCCATTTCCCTTTCCTTAAAGACTTGATCTGGGAATGACCTCGCTTAATATTTCGCCAGAATTGAAGTTTCGAGGACGTCAATTTTGTCCGCGATTTCCATGCATGTTTATAATGAATTGACCAACTGTTAAATTACGTCCAAGTTTGCATGAAGTCCAGACCGGTTGGCTGCCAATAACTACACTCAATAAATTTCGGTCACCTGTTTTCGTCCTGATACAAAAGAGTACTTCCATAGTTGTGTTTATTTCAGTGCTACTTACATGGAGTGCTCTCAGTGATACATAATCGGAGCTGTACCGACAGCAACATGTGTAATTGAGTTTAAGAGTTTATGAAGAAGACTGGACACTGTAAAAAAAACTTTGAAAGTTATAAATAGGTCAGATCGATTAGTGTTTTACGCTAGATTCAGCTCTATTTAAGCCATACGTCAATATGCAGCACTCGATTTTATACATCAAAACAGAAAACAAATAACGTATAAATTAAACAGAAAAGTGTTTTAAAAATTCAATATGTTAAAAAATTCAATATTTTCATTTCATATTAAAAATTTTAAATATATGGCTTAAAAATATTCTAGTGTTAATCTTTCATAACATATTTACGAATTTTCATATGAGTCGAATGTTCAATGGTGTAGAGCTGTCGCTTAATAGGGGCACAGCTCATTCACAATTGCATCCAATATGTGTTTGATGGCGCGTGGGCAGTTGCAATGTACACTCTTCGGATGATATTAAACTACCTCTAGAAGATTGATCCATGAGGTTTCTGTGGTTCTATACAACATCGTACTAGAATCCTTCAGCCGAGACATTCCCGGAGAAGACAAATTAGATCCAATCAAAGGGCGTATCTGGCTGAGTTTCTTCTGTACTTACTGATCCTACAAATGACTTAAAATACATTTAGCAATGAAGGGTCTAAGATCTTTATAACATTTCCATGGGCACCGAAACGACTGTGTATCCAACAAACCTGAAGTTCTGCGCCCCCTGTCATGCCATCTTTCCAAGGCAAGGGCCAAAATGCATCAGACCAGATTATTCACTTTCGAAGGACAAAAAGGGGCTAAAATGTCATTGGACGATTAAACGAGTGAACAGAAAATCAGAAAGTGAGTTACATTTATAGGACTATTTTCCAATTGCCCTTTACAAGGGAGATAAATATGTCCTTACTGTTACACAAAGCTGTGAACATTTCTAACAGATTGTTTGCTTTACTGAATACCAATAATTAAATCGTAATTCGCTTTCAAACTCGCCATTTTGGTTGATGTAATAAAATTGGCCGAGAGAAAGTGGCGCAACTAGAAATAAGCATTGGGAGCTACGTACAGACTGCTCCAAGTTTATGGTTTGACTTCTGTAAAAGCAGGAAAGGTAGAGATAGTTATGCCGATCTCAATTTTTACGTTGTCTTGGGAAGATAAATGCTGTTTTCTAGACATTTATACTGATCAAGTAGTAGCCACAAGGATCCAGAGAGATTCATTTCTAGTGTCAATAGAGCAGGTGCGTTTAAGCGAACCGTCTGCGGTTTACACCTCGGGCTGAATGTAGTGGATGATTTCAGGAAGTAAGATCAATTCCTCCTCGGTAACTTTTCCTGGAACACTTCCCTTCAAAGTTCTCAATTTAGTTTAGTTTAGATATGATATACCCTTGATAAATATTCGAGCGTTTATTTAACAATATTAGGTGTGAAGAGGTCAACCTGTAAAGAAATTATTTGATCTATTCCCCTTGGATAGGTACAAGAAAACCGGAGTGTTAATTGTTCTGTCTACGTGTAATAAGGTAACGTATGGTTTCGCCAGAGATTTAAAAAAAGCCGACGCGAGCAAGAATAATTTGTAGATGTAACATGAAAGCAACAAGGTTGTTCAAGAAAGTCGTTCGTGAAGATCACCAAACTAAATTACACTGAGACGGTGTTGTGAATCATTTATGAAGAAGACAGTTTTCTATTGTGGAAGAAACTCAGAACTGAGTAATTGCACAACCACTGTGGACCAGAGAAACCGGTGATTGTAAACCCTTGACACTGCAATAGACGAGGTATAGATAATGTTTATCTTGTAAGAGAGTTTGATACATAGTTTTAAGGTTTGTAAATGTACGATAGTAAATTAAATATGATATCAAAAGAAATCCGCCGTCTTTGCAGACAGGCTGTGGACGTTTGGAGTGGACCTGGCGCAGACATATCTTCTAAATTATCTCTCTGAATTTGTTTAGTATGTTCCACAATATCTGTTGAACTTTGATGCCCTAACAAATTGGTCAGACACACAATCAAAAAAGTGTCTGTACACTTTATTTTTTGGGGGTTCTCTGTTCTGTGTTGCAATCTTTGAAAACACTGGATAAAATATTTCCTCTTGTTACTCTAACAAACTGGACAGGCACAAATCATAACCGTGTCGTTCTTTATTTTATTGGTTCTCGATCCTCTTTGTATCTTGTTATCGTTCAAATAAATACCCATGGGTACGACGTTAAACCCCAATCAGTCAAACAAGTATTTCTGGACAGGAAACATTGATGGTTTGGAATTCTTGTTCGTAATGCTATCTCTAGCTATACCAAATTTGACACAGAACCAGCTAGTTAAAGGCCCACAATATTTAATATGAGAGCTATTACCATGATAGCAGTGCAAGTTTGGGTAATAATGTGAACAACTTCACCACTCCCATCCCTACTGATATAACCCATAGATAAAATTATATACCACAAATACGCTGCACTTGAATTAAAATACATACATGTAATAATATTAGCGTGTAATAACATGTTGTTATTATATGACAAAAGGTGAAATACCAAGTCCGCACTCAAGAATACTGTCATATAAAAATATCAAGTCTTTCCTGTTTAAACTTCCGGCACATATTTCTCATAAAGAAGCGATGATTGATAAACTATTCAAAACATACATAGCACAACGGCCACATATCTTACGCCGAAGTCTAAACCCAATCATATCTACAAAGGTATAGTTTGCGTCGAGTTGAAATTAGATTGCCTAAACATGTCTGTTATGTGTTGTTTCTATATTTACAGTTGGAACAATTGTTCAACAATGACAATAACATTTGGTGAATATACTATATCCTGCGCTTTTCTAAACATTAATTCCCGAGTGACCATCCGAGTGGTGTAAATTGATCATTCGTTTGATAATCTTGATGGATGATTGAAGCAATCGGAGACCTTGTTACCTGGAATTGGTTTATAGTTTTATATCGGTGACCTTGTTACCTTGAATTGGTTTATAGTTTTATATCGGTGACCTTGTTACCTGGAATTGGTTTATAGTTTTATATGTAGGATCACTAAAGGGTAGATAGAGCGCCGCAAAGTTGCCTACTTGTTCGGCGATAAGGTGTAGCAACCAGACGGGGATGGAAAGAAAGAACAACGCACGGCAACTGAAGACTCCCCCCCCC
>JAQQZZ010157135.1:0-12250 GCA_030265115.1 Mopalia vespertina | reverse complement strand
TTAACCATAGGCCTCGCGACCCTTCAGTAAAATAAAAATGTTCAGCCCCCCCCCCCCCCCCAGGGCCCCCCCCTGTTTAAGCATTTTCAACAACTAGGGGGGCCGAGCCCCCCTGGGCCCACCCAGCAAAACACCCCTGCACCCACCCACATCACTAAGACTGAAATATTTCGCACGAGCCGCACACACTGCTTATCCACATACAGTATATACAGCACAACAGTCTGTTAACCTTTTCAACCTCGATCACTGGAATTCTGCAATAAAAGATGTCAAGATAAAGTGTATTGACTTTGTGGGCTTTTTACCGCTATACCGTCACTGTTACTATAAGTAGCTTCATTTCAAATCACACTCGAGTGTGTTTGACCTGTTCCCTATTGATACCGTGACAATAGGCCCTTAGTTTAGAGTATTGTATAATACCGGTTAATACATTCAACCTCAATTTGAATTTTACTGTTACTTGTTGAACACCACGATGATTTTAGTTCAAATAGACATAATGTGTTACTGAAGAGTTCTCTGTTGAGACTTGTGTGTGAGCGTTAAAGATAACTTCCTTGTTACACCCGTTGCCTTTGTCAATAAGTTTCTTATGAAAGGGAACAGAAAATGTGAGTAGCATCTCAGTAATAAATGTAATTCTCTGCATTTTACATCAAAGCATGCAGCTCACTTGAAGGTCGTCAAATGTACTGCACACATGACCTCTGACGTTATTCGTCTTCACTATGACACGCATTTGTTCAGATCAACTGACACATATAGTCCGCGTTACATAGAGAATTCACATGCGCACTTACCGTATTACCAAACGTGATATCTTGTAGAATGTCCGAGAGTTCTCCAAAGCTCACGTCTATATCTAGAACATAAGATAATTTATCGGTTTTAATTAATGGATGTGACACGTGATTAATTATAAAACATAAATTTTACATAAAATTTTAAGTGTCACTTTTGTCATTGTTTTTTAATTTCTGTGGTTTAGGTAATTTCTACCAATAGATTATTTAAAAAAAACCCGGCTCTGTGTTACTGTACATAGCAGCAACACAAAAAATATCGTGGTTTGAGAGATATATTGTTAGGCATTTTGTAAAAATGTCCCATTTGAAATATATTGGAAAAGTTAGAATAAATTATTGTAAAATTAGCAATCTTGTCGGCCCCCTAATCCACTCAGCCGCACGGAATAGTCAGCTGGAGTCTAGGCTTCCCAAAATAACGACAACACTTTTAATATTCACAAATCATTCAGTGATATTCAATGCCCCTTTACAAATTAATGAAATGACATTCTACACGAATACATCATTTGTACGTATGTTAACTTTTAGCAGTTTATTTATTGTAGTGGTCAGTACATTCTTGGAAAGTGGTACTGTGCCAAGTAAGTGGGCAACTGGTTTCATCGTTTCGATTTATAACAAGAAAGGTGATAATAGTATAGAGGAGTTAAGCTCTTAAATTAAATTATTTAAAAGAATATATAACTTTTGTTAAGGTTGAAAAAAGATAAAATGCTGGTATTTACCTGATTAGGAAAATCTTTAGTTAAGCTTCGAAAAGTTTCATAAATTGACCTTGAACACCGTCCGTAGTAGTCTCACGTAAACGAGACTTTTCTCGCCTTTACTTCGAACACAACACAAGAGTCTGCTCACATTGCTGCCACAAAAAAGCAAAGAAGAAAAAAATTGCCGTCAGTTTGCCCGGTCATTGTACAGATGGTTTTCTGATAAGTTTAAAAATATTAAATCGATCTCAAAACCTACGATACAGCTCACGTATAGCATAATCTGTGGTGTACTCTTTTTACACGAAGTAAAGGGTGAAGGTAACTTCACTTTTAAAATTAAAAACAATTTTAATTGAAAACGCTATACAGTCTCTTATTAATTTGCTCAACTCGGAAAACATAAAAAAAAATCCCGAAAAGCCTAACAAACATATAGCTACTGTTCTAATATCATTCAGATAGTTGTCTTCCTTAGCGAAGTTAGCCAACTGCTGGTCACTCATTGACAGGAGAATGATCAACACTGCTAAGGTAAATGAGAGTGGCGTGTTTCGCTTCCTTCTTTAAGTCTACTTATCATCAGATTAACGGCTTGTGTACTTAATAAGTACCTGCATAGGCCTACTTCCTGATATGCGATGAGATGTCACGTGAGGAATCTCACCAGAAGTATATTATCAATTACAATAATGATTTATGTGACTGAGATGACACATAGCGATTAAGATTGGATCAACCATATGACCGGAATCGACCGGGGAAGGATATTTTAAACAACTTCCACAAATGTATACACTTTCATCGATTAAATATGGTAAGATGTAAAATTCAATAAACATGTTTATGCACCAGAGCTTTTATTTAAAATAAAAAAGGACTTAATGGAATCAAAGGGACTTTAATTCAAAGTTTTATACAATTTTAGTAAACCAAAAAAGATGATAAACCCCGATACCCAGTAAACCACGTGATTTTGGTGAAGAGTGCCCTCTGGGAGAATGGTTTAAATCAAGGTAAGAACATACAATTTTTGAAGATGAAAATATATGGTAGCGTTTGCTTAAGAAGACTTTACTAAATTAATCTTCACGGAAAGAAACTATTACAATTGTGTAAATCATACAGTCTTATTATATTAAACGGGTAGCATGCAAAGACAAATGTAAAGGTAAATGTACTTTTAACGATACGACCACAAATGATTACGTAATATCTCAAATACCTAGTTTGAAACTACAATATTACTAACACTACCACTAACTACAATAATACTACCACTAACAACACTACTATAAACACTACTACTAACTACATTACTAATAACACTACTTATGACACTACTTCATCCTACACTATTAATAACACTATCACTAATTACACTGCTAATAATAATACTACTAACTACATTACTATTAAATAACACTACTAATGACACTACTTCATCCTACACTATTGATAACTACCACTAACTAAACTACTATTAACACTACTACTAACTACACTACTACTAATAATTATACTAACTACATTACTATTAAATAACACTACTAATGACACTACTTCATTATAATAATAATTATACTAACTACATTACTATTAAATAACACTACTAATGACACTACTTCATAATAATAATAATTATACTAACTACATTACTATTAAATAACACTACTAATGACACTATTAATAACACTATCACTAACTACACTACTAATAATAATTATACTAACTACATTACTATTAAATAAGACTACTAATGACACTACTTCATCCTACACTACTATTAACACTACCACTACCTATATTATGACTAACACTACCACTAACTACGCTACTATTAACACTACTATTAACTATATTACTAATAACACTACTTCACCCTACACTTAATAACACTACCACTAAAAACACTATTAACAACACTACCATATACTACACTATTAATAATACTACTACCAACTACACTGCTTATAACAGAACGAATAACAATACTTCTACCAACACAACTTATGACACTATCTACATTACTTATAGCAACACTACTAATAATAACACTACTAATAACTACACTACTACTGATAAAACTAGAGCAAAACGAACAATGGAGCATGTTGAGACATTTATCCAATTAGTTTTGTATTCTGACATAAATCATATACTGGAACAATTGGAATCATTTACACCAGAGACAGTTAGTGCCAGATATTACTGAAATTACTCACCAAATAACATATATCGTCACAGAAAGCGCCGATAATACATTTCCCTTAAACAATCAACAAACCCAATAAAACAAACAATAACAATTAGCCCAGCGAGGACCCACAATTCTCCTGACATCTAGAAGAATCTCAACGGAATAGGTAAACAGAAAGACGAATACATCTGCACTGTAAATGAATCTTTACGTAGGTTTTAAATTTTGATAGGCATGCAAGCAAAATATATATTAAAGCTTATTCGGCCAACAACTTAACATTGAGCTGACTTTATGTTTATATAGATATATCAATATTATATGAAACAGGTGCTAAATAGTTGTAGATATACATGTTAGAAGTCACCAATGTGGGTAGAGAGAGATATATTAATACGTACAGGGCTTTGGAAAAGTATAAAGGATGTTCATAGGTTATTTACAACTTGGTTTAAAAAGTTACATAATGTATTCAGTGAAGAAGATCGGTCTGAAGTACATGACTGACAACGTTGACAATGACCAGCTAAACAGGCCTATAACGGAATAAGACAAACAATAATCTTGTCCAAACTCAGATTAAAGTATAGCCTGAAAGCGCACATTTTTACTCGCCACTTTTTGATTCCTAACAATGTCAATGTTGATTTGAGCGTGGGGATAATGAACATTGTATTGTCAAGTCTGTCCGTTGTATGAAGTACATAGGCATCAACGCATAAACAGGTTGCTGGAAACATTTGATCTGGAGGTGTTTAGCTACGGTATTTCCCATTTGTCATGTGATGAGAATGTCGTAATTTGAGTCCATGTTCAAGACAGTATGCGTCACTCGAGACTTGAATATAAATGGTAATCATGTGTCTTGTCGATTGGAGACGATAACATTAACTGTGCAAGTAACTAGTTACCAAGTTATTACTTGTGTATGCCATACATAAAGCCCAAATGCTTCATTTTGTTATAAATGTATATTTGTTTAAAAATAAGAAAAAAAAAAGAAAAAAAAAACAGAAGAAGGAAGGCAGAACGAAAGAAAAAAACAATAACATCAAAAAAATTAGAAATCTAGAAGCCTGAATAAAAAGATCTGGAGTTGTGTTCGGTAATTTTGCTGAATGTGATTGAAAAGTGTGGAATAGCATTGTTTAAAACTCTTCATTGTGGGGGCCTGCGACGGACTGCATTTGTGTCATAACACTTTTAACTCTAAAACATCATCGACATATAAAGGCAAATCAAAAACTCGTGTTGAAGTACATATAGAAATGATCTTGGCTATGACAGTCACCAGTTTCGTAACTTTGATCCGACAATTTCGATCATAAAATAGTCATGTTGGTGAACTGGACAACGATTGTTTAAAAAAAAAACGAATAATAAAATATCGCTCTTATCAATGTCCTCCATAAGAATATATTTTCAAAATCTGCCTAGATTGCCGATCTCTGTTTCGTAGGTTTTGATGTGATATTTTTTTAATGGCTACCACACAAATATAGTTTTAGCTTTTAACTTTAACTTTAAATTTTAGCTTGTCTTGCCACAATATGTGTCAGTTCTGTGCTCTTTTGTCCAGGATTCAATAGAGTTGTATTGTTCTTTAAAAGGCATATTAACAATGTTTTTTAAAAAACTTGTCATCAGAGTGACTGATGTGACCCTAAGACTTTTTGACTACAAAATATTTGTGTTAGACTTGTGGCCTTTGTCTTCTTTTTGTCATTTAAAACTGTACCGGTTAAGATCGATTATAATCGCTTAATCAAAATGACGGAAAAAAATTTCATTGCCAAAATAAGCTGAGATTGCCTCTACGGGCTTCCTTACTTTCGGAACTTCCGGAACTTAGGCGGCCCCTCCACACTCGCCTATTGAGCTGTGATAGTCGAGCCCCTTCTCCCCCTCCCCTTTTTACAAAATCCTGTATCCGCCACTGTGTAATGACATCAGGGTTAGTTTATGTACTTTCCCGGAAAACGGCATGACATGTTCACTAATAAGTAGTAAGCTATAGGTACTTCAAAGTTGTGCATAGCAAACAATTCTTTTATTTGTCAGTGAAGTATACATATGACCTTTCTCCTACGACATGTATATGTATTAAGGGAGCGGTGTTAATATAGGCAGTAAGCATGATCGTCAATCTCCTTTTTCAGTTTAATGAATAAAAATACTGTTAAACCAACATGCATACAGGACTCGAAATGAAATTGGAAAGAAGATTATATAACAGGTAATTTTCTGATAGAAAAGCATGTGTGTGTATGCTAGGGTTGGTTCGCGTGCGTGTGCAGTTCATGTTATATAATTGCTGATATATATAGACCATGTAAATGTGTACATGTTTGATCTGCGCTCTATGGACGATCAGCCCATAGATGCTTATAATTATTAATGATAATATAATTATTATCTTATCATTATCATTGTCAGTATGATTATTATATGTGTCTTAATTGGAGCTCTGAAAGGGCTTACAGCACTGCGCTACTCTTGTACGTGCTGTATAGCACTGCGCCACTCTTGCACGTGATGTATAGCACGGCGCCACTCTTGCACCTTATGTACAGCACGGCGCCACTCTAGTTTGCGGTGCAGCACCGCGGACTCTTGCACGTGCTGTACAGCACAGCGCCTCTCTTGCGCCTTCTGTACAGCACGGCGCCATTCTTGAACCTGCTGTACAGCACAACACAACTCTTGCACCTGCTGTGCAGCACGGCGCCACTATTGCACCTGGTGTACAGCACTATTAGGACCTGAAGGCTTTGAAAGTCAGTGAGCGCGGAGAAGAAACTTGAGGCATTTTGAGCAATTGAGTTTATATCTTCAATCCAATTAATTGATTCGTATACAAACTATTTTCGGAAATTATTATTCTGTTTTTGAGCGATTATATACACTAGTAATTGACTAGGATTGTGATTTACGACAAATTTAAATTATACAGATTTGGTCACATAAATTGTATAAAAAATAGGAATCATGAGTCGAATACTTAAATTTAATACAAATTGGCCAGATTCTGGTATATACAATTGCGTCATTTTGCCTTTTCAACTACCCACACTATGGGATGGACCTTTTCGATTATTCCCGCAAAACAGAAGAATGGGTGTCCAAAATCTGCTATTAAAGCAAATTTAAATTATATAATAAAATTTTTTTAGAACTTGATCGCCATCGAGTACATGTGTAATGTAACAGAATTCTGGTAGAATGTTGCCAACATGAGATTATCCCCCTCCCGCCCCACCCCCACCCCTGCCACACGCCCAAGCCGTCACTGGTCCTTGGTTAACATTTGGCTCGTCAATACATAGTTAGAGTAAAAGACTCGTCAAAAGAAAGGATCTGATTAAGTTAGAGTTTTACGGGAAATCCCCTGAATAGACAAACAGTTCAGAGAGGTTATGTCCACAACTTGTTACATTTGTATAGTTCCATTGAATAGTTAGTAGAATAGAATTTAAAGAATTTCATTTTGAATATTTGCTTTTCTCCTGTTTGTATAGAACGTTTTATTCAATGCAGCTATAAAATCGTCCCCATCATATGTTTTCTGCTCACCTTCTGAAATAGAACCGGTTCATCGAACATCTCTCTGTAGTCCAGGTAAGATACTACATGCAGCACAGATTCATTGTGTATATTTTCTCAACCTTAAGTGCTGGATATGCTAGTAGTTTGTTGGTTCCATTCTTCACAATATCCCTTTCTACATCTTTTAGGTCTATTTTCACGATGGTGTTGACAACTAGGCTACTTGTTCTGCTGGTAGCATTGGTTGCTCCCTCGGCGGCTTTTAGTTGGTGGAGCCATTTGAAAATTAATTGCGGTGTGTCGCTGTGGTCTGAGTGGATTCAAAATGCAGACGGTAGAACTCGCACAAGAACACGAGACGTCTACCGTGCACCCCAAAACAGCGGAACTTTGTGTCCAGCTCTTGCTGAAACGGAAACAAGTACGTAGCTAAATCCCTATTAGTCGCCTTACCTTGGCTAGATGTCTATAACTGTGGTATCACCACGACACTCGGCCTTGATAAATGTATGAATGTACACCAAAAGATGCGATATGCACACTACCCACACACTTAAAGACACATGCTAAACTGTAAACAAATGGCCACGAGGTGATTTGAGCAGTACATTTGACGATTTCGAATGACTTTGTGTCTCAATTTACATTTTTATTGATTATTTTTCTTTAAAAATACACAATATTGTTAATTTGTACATTTATTTATTTGGCACAGTGTATTTGAATTTAATTAAAAAAAAAACTAAAAAAATCTTTATCGCCCGGGAATTCCCATGTGATATAGTTTGTACATCCTAGGAGAGAAGAGCTTAAGCCCTAAGGAAAAACTCAACACTTGCATGGCAACCGGACAATTTGTGGGAAGCTAACGTTAGCCCGTTATTCGAATGTCCACAATTTGTTTCCCTTATGTTTTTTTTTTAAATTAAAACCAATGTACATGAAATAAAGTCGCTTGCTGGTGTTTGGAATTGAATTATGTTTTCTCGCATGTTTTTCTGGGGTGTGTTACTTTACAAAACAAATTCACGTGCCCATTCACTGGTGTTTCTCTGTGCGCAGTAATATGATTATAATGTAAACAAACTTGCGTTCTTTTTTAAATTTCATTTCCAAACAATTTGTTTTTTTAAATACTTAGAGCATACTTTTAGTTTTATGGCTTAAGACCCATCCAACCGCGCGTTGAGATTCCTCTGAGATTGTAATTTCTTGACTGTCAAATCTCCTTTGTTTATAATTTTTTTGTTCGTATTATGCCTTCGAACCATAGGTCACGTGTCCAAACAGTGTCGAACATTATGTTGAAAAATTTATGGTCAATTATAAGCATGAACAGTTGTGTTGATTTTATATGTTCATTTAAGAGTCAGAACCTGACGATTTTTTGTTCTAACGGTTCTTAATACCTTGTCCAGTTTCTTGAATAGTAATTCCAGCATCAGGCTCGTCCTTGTATCCATCCTCGAACTGCTCTTTAGCGTCCATCTGTAAAAATCTGTAAAATAATCGTTTGATTTGTTTGTTTGAATTGGGGTTTAACGGTGTTCTTATAGTTATTTCACTCACATAAAGGGGGGAAATTATTTTACAAACTCTCAAAGTTTATGTCCTATCAGTCTTAGATTTGCTCATAATTCTAAGAGACCGGTTGCTGGAAGCGCTATTAACTTCAATCTGCTATTAAAAGACGTCACGCCATGCTTGAAGGTCTATCTGTAACCTGGTGTTAGCGATTTAATCTGGTGTTAGCGGCTAAGCCTCTTTTGAGCAACAGGCCACAGGGCTATTCCGTTGTAGCTGCCGTATTCGTTGCACAAGCTTTCCCTACATGTATGTTTTTTGTAACTTGTTTTGAAGATGTAAATATATTTGTTGCTGCATTTACTCAGGCTAATTCTATTGGATTTCCAAAATTACTTCCCCTGTTTCAGTTTTGATGGCGCTGCTTAGTAAACCATGGATTATGGTACATGTAATTATGATTACTTTGGGGGAAATTACATTTCTGTTCAAATGATTTTACAACAAACTCTCTGAAACATGGCCTATATTTTATATCTACCTTAAATAGTGCTTTACACCCATATAGACCTTAAATGCTAGTTAGTCAAACGTTTGAAATATACCGTAATGTTTAATATTATCTTTTTCACCAGACCCGTGGAACCCGTGTACTCCTTCGGAGATGGCATATACTATACATGACTCGTTCCTGTCTCCCAAAGTTGTCAAAGTTGGCCGTCACCGAAGACAAACACCTACAATTAAACCCCGCGACATCCTCTTTATTGTGGACATGAGTGGGAGCATAACAAAAGCTGGCTTTAAACAAGCCCTAAAAAATATTGCTGTCTTGGTAGGGGAGATCTGTGGAAGTGTTGGCAGCGGTGACAGAATGAATCGTGTAGCGGCCGTCTCCTTCTCAAGCGACGCCCGAACAAATTTTAACTTCGGCAAATACTCGACTCTGAACGAGGTACAGAGAGCAATACAAGATATGGTATACGAAGGCGGTGATACATGTTTGGAGAAAGGACTAGAAGAAGCTTTGGACGTGTTCGAGATGGATACAGGTAAGCAGCTAATGTGACTTGTGGCATGGTTATCTCAAACAACTTGTGGGTTCCTTTTACGTCAAAATGCACTTATTTAGTGTTCCTGCAAGTGTAAGTGTTTCTTGTAAAGAAATATTGGCAGCCTTATAACTTGGGTATAGTTTATGAATATAGGAACATCTTATTTTTCATATGAGGAAAATTGTAAGAACACGTCCGGCGAGTTTCCGTTATTTTTCTCTGAAAATATTAATGGCTATGAAAACTTTGCGTGTTCGGGATAACTTTTTACACAATCAAATTCTTAAGAATCGTTATCCAGTACGATATTTTCGAATACAAAGTTCAGAATTAAAGCCGCTTTTTGGGCGCTATATGTTGTAGCGCCTGCAATTTATTGAACGGGGGATGAATATATATAATGCAGCTTTATTTTTCGGTATCGGTCGTTCATCCCAAGGGACGTATCACATATGACTGTGGTCTCCAGGAGGATGGGTTCTCACTGCTGTTGCCGTTCCCTGACAATAAAAATCATATTTCAAAATATGCAGTAATTATGGTGTAGTGTAAATTTATTATTGTCATGACTCGTATATAAAGTTGGTATCTGTTCGAATATATACTTTTCTGACAGCTGAAATCGTCAATATGTACGAGTATTGTGCGGAAAACCTGGGATTAGTATAGGGGGATAAGAAACATCGCTTCCCTTTGAATGAGCGATCCGTGATTGTGTTACTCGGCTAGGAGTTATACATAATACCACTTTGTTTTGTAGGAAAGCACTTCATTTGTTGTCGTTTCATAATATCAGTTCGAAAGAAACTCATTTCCATTAAACATGATCGCTATGTGGGTTGATAGCCTTAACGTTCACAAAACCGGTTATTTTCGCAACACAATGCAAACTTCGGAGCCGCCATCTTGGCTGAGTCGCTGTTATCATGAACAGATGAGTAGACTAATTCATGCTCAAATTCAGCACTCCAACCATTTAAGTGACATTTTATTCGTATTTCATGAATGAATATGCTACTTACCTTTCTGAGTTTCACTATTAATTGCGTAATGTCAGTTACTCAATAGAATGGGACAATGTGCGGCTGCCGTAGGAACATGCTAGGCGAGCAACGCATTCACAGATTTGAATGGAAGCGGTGTTTCTTATCCCTCTATACTTATCCCAGGAAAAACTATGTCTATGTCAATTTTAAGACGGATACACAAGTACATAATTAGCTTGAAAAAACGGTGCAAATAGTCCTGTCTGCACCGAAACGTTGCGTTTCAATAAGCCCAGAAGTTGAATATTTATTCGTATCATATGATAGTTAGAAAGTTATTTTGTGAAATACGTTGTCTGTCTTTAGAGTCAGCATGTTTTCATCGGTTCAAAAGTAGGACCCAATTATATGCTTTCGATTAAATGAGAATAAAGCTATTCAAGCCTTCTATTACTTTTGTTCTGGGTTATTATTATAAAAAAGTCCAGACCGCTTGCTTATACCTCTCGGATAATAACGACTGTGAAGTTTAACAGAATGTTTTTTGTTTATGGAGTCACAAGGGAGATGTATGTATGTATGTATGTATGTATGTATGTACATGTATGTCACATAACAAGTTTTAAGAGGGCGCAAGGTTTTTCTAAACATGAATATTTTTCGAGAAAAATAACGTAAATTCGCCGGACAAGTTCCTAAAGTGTTCTTTCCATGAAAAGACACATATGCCTATGACCATAGCCGTACTGTACGGATATTGTAACCTATGATACGTGGAGACAAGATTAATTATCTTTTTCTACATTTTAAAACCCAAGCTGCTTGTTCTTTATCTATATTAATATGTCCAGCTGACGATCCATCGATTAAGCAGTTAGATTGGTATACTAATACTTTTTAACCGTTGAAACAAATATATTTGGCTTGCGGAAACTAAAAATACAAACCCATTTTAACAGTCTAGTTTAATCTTCAGATGCCTATCTGGGTATCGGAGTTGACAAGATTCGTAGAACTGAGAAATCTGGATTTAGAGGATTTATAGCAACGTCAGAAGACCATCTAAGTTTAAGGTGTTGTTAAAAGAAGATTGCTATCTTAATACACACCATGCAGCGTTTTCCAGTTTATTTTACTACCTATGGCGGATTTGCGCCCTGCAAGTCAATAGCCCATCTGCAAAGCTAAAGTTAATGAGCTGTGGGTCACGTGACCTGGCGACGTCAGGATAAGGATAGCTGATATTATTTATATGCTGGAAAGATAGGACTTGCTCTGTACGAGAACGCAAAGTTATTTATTTATACATAATATTATGACTATCATTAAAGAGTTTAACATATAGTAACAACTCCGAGGAAAGATACTGAATTAATTTTGACTCAACGTTTCGGTTTATTGATCTTTTAACTAGAGA
>JAQQZZ010157134.1:7751-26251 GCA_030265115.1 Mopalia vespertina | reverse complement strand
TTGTTGCCAGTGGTGTCGAGGGTGGTTTCCTTCACCCATTGGGCTGGCACGTCCTCATATAAGTGAAATACCCTTGAGTACGACGTTAAACCCCAATCAAACGAACAAACAAATCAGTTTCTTGTAGGACATTTCATTATGATTTATATTGTGTTTAACAAAACTCAATTTGATAAACTGGAATTAACAGCTTGTATGATGGCAAAATTAAAAATTTCTTCCAAAGTGAAACTATAGCTGAGTGGGTAGGATGTAGAATCCCTGCTGAAGGCATGCACGTTTTTCTTCCTCTATTAGATAAATATGTGAACGTCAACTTATGATACCCACTTACAGGCAAATAATCTCCCTCTTTACTAGTGCAGCGACACAGGGATCGATGTCTTAGTAGCACAATAACCGTAAACACGGCACAAACCGCCAAGCCACTAAATAAAAAGAAAATAGTTGACATATGGCTGTTCCCTAATTGGTGTGGTTGACTTACTGGTAAATAGTTGCCTTCTTCATCAGTACAGCCACAATCCTTTTTCAAAGTACATTTTTTATCATTGAGTACATAACCATCAGGGCACTGACAACCCTCAGTGGGTGGTTTAGTGCAGAATTCTTTAGGGGCTGGTTCTCCGCATGTTGGGGGACAGGCCATCACCTTATGGCTGTATACCTGACCGGCTGGGCAGGTCATTGCTACGGAAAGATTTAATCAGCATCATGAAAATTCACAAAATGTTTACATTGTCATTTTGTTTTAAATAAGTCACATCAATTTTAAATAATATGCATATGTTTATGTATATAATATTCAAGAAAAATTATGTACAGTATTTATTGAGGGCTACAGGGAAGAGCAAATTTATAATTTGACTGTAATTTTTTCCGCGTTAAATAAAGTTATTATTATTATTATTATTATGTAATCGGTTGGACTATAGAAGATTTTGTTCAAAAGCAGACACAAGTGGGGAATGAAAATAAAAAGTTATACATGTTTTTAAATAACTAAAGACGAGTGGGACTGTGAATCAGAGAATTGTGGAGGGGCGATTTGAAATAAACAAGTAAACCAGAAAACTCTCTTTGTTTTGGTCACTTTTATAAAAGTTCTTTAAAAAGATAAAATTGTCAATCACTTTTGGAATAGACAGCGGTCATATAAGTACCTAGAGCATCGCGTTAAAGCCAATCGATCAAAACAAAACAGAAACAACCTATTTTCAGTCATTCTAAAAAATTTACTTACGACATAAGTCCTTTTCTCTCCACATAACAATGAAGCCAGCAACGTTACAAGCTGTGGCAAAGGCGGTGAGTGATTCACATACGATTTCTTCTTTCGGGCTTAATTTGCCCAAAGCTTCATTAGAGCACAGATCAATGCGACATGACTCGAACATTTCCTGGAAGGCCACAATACCACTGTCGATGCACTCCCTGAATGGACCGGCTACATCGATGATGTACCCACAGAAATCAACATCAGCGTAAGATTTGTAGCTTTCATCAGTGCATCCAGTTGGGGGCTTTTCAACTTCACATCTAAAACAAGTAGCACTTCGTTCTCAACAAACGTTATCTATAGAATAAGACCTGATTCATCTGACCTTATGTTGTTTGTTGTCTGCGACAAAATTCTTAGTCTAATCTACATAACGCAAAAATATGAAATACACTGTTTTGGAGTCTTTATTATCTTTTAACTTCGACAGCCATATTGGTAACCAGGCAACAGAAATGTTATTGTATTGGCTAGCTGGCTGATGTGAACACTTAACACTTATGAGTTGGAAGTATAATATGTACTACATAATCTTACTGAATCTTACAATCTAGGATATTGTTCCACAAAGCGTTCTTAGCTTAAGTTGATCATAGTTACCACGCCGACACAATAGCATAAGTACTGGTCACCATGACAATTAAGTTAACCTTAAGGTACTGTCGTATTATGGTAAAGGGCCCCTGTATTTTAATTCTAACGAATTTGGTTGGTTCTTATGAATTGCTTACAAAATTTATCTTTAAGAAAACAGTACTAATTGTTGATATTATTTATACTCACTCCTCACTGGGTGCATCAGAATCATCATCAACGATATAACTGTTACCGATGTCCTTTCCTCGTTCATTTTCTTCGTACTGGCTGAGATCATCGCCCTCTTTTGTCTTGTAATCGTCTTTGTTTCCGTCACAGTCTCCGCAAATACCTGTCATTTGATTGGCGTAAGTGTTTGGTACGTCAACAGTAACCTCTTGCTTGCCATCGAACATGACGCTGATTCCGCAGTCTGTATCCACCTGAGTTTTACCAGCAACCAGCGACACTCGGAGTTTCCCGTTACCATAGGTATAAGGTAAGAATTTCTCCTCTCCATCAATCTGTCGAAATAAAGCGATACAAAGATTGTCAGTGACAGTCCATTTTCATTTCTGTTATGTTGATTTTATACATGTACTAACCTTATCTTACTACCATATTTATCAGTGGATGTATTTATTTTATGTTTAATACTATTTATCAACAGCTTTTTATTTTGTCTTTTGCGATGACTGAGGTTTCCAATCAGCGCTTTTATACTTCAGTCAAAAGACCGGAGGTTGGGAGGGAACTTCCTGTTGCCCTGGGGCTCTTGGAGCCTAGGGTCAACAGGAAGACTAATCAGACTATCTGTGGTTGTGTCGGCACACCATCTTTTGAGTCGGTGAAATAACCTTAAGTACAGCATTAACCCTGAGCAAACAAATAAGTTAGCATAAACAAACAATCACGAGGAAAAGGTTACAATGGTACCTTTATTAGTAACTTTTGAATTTTGATGATAGGAAACAATTATTCACCGAATGACATGGATATATTTAATAAATATCACAGAATTAGGACACTTGGTATCCAACAATTTGAATAATAATTTTTACACACTTTATAATAACTTTATGGAATCAGTTCCAGTGGCAATTAATATTTTTTGGATAAAAACCTCTTGTTTAGAACAGATTCTAGTTCAGTAAAAATAAAGTAGGTTGAGACCTGTAAAGGGATTTAAAATAAATCCCCGATCCTCTAGAAAGCACCAAAATCATCGGCAGTAAATGCTGGTCACCTGACCACTCAGCCAATCATGTGACTTCCAGCCAGAATATAGCGTTTTTGTGTTTCTTTAATTCAGTAACCATGGTTTATTTATTAAGACACCCGGTACAGAAATGGTCGCACATCTTAGCAACGACAACATCAAGAGAACGTTGCACTTACCTCAAACTTATTATCTGGAAGGAGTCTGACGCGAATTCCATAGATTTCAAAATCGACCATTCTGGTCCATGATACAGCATAGTTGCGATAACGGTTCTCATTCTTGACCTCTACGTTGAAGGCACATTTGTCGTTGGTGGTCGTGGATTGGGTAAGTGTGTATTTGCAGGTACCCTGGAAATGGATTACCTGTCCGTCATAGGTGACGTAATGGGGGTCACCGTTAACAGAACAACGACAAGCTGAAATATTAACAAAGGGATGTTGCTGAGGAACACTCTGTGAAACTTCATTGTGCTTAGTAACTCAAATTAAAATCTGTTCAATGATTATTTTTTTCATGCATTCTCACGGTACGATTTGTAGCATCATCAACGGATTCTCCTTACTTGCAGCGTTTTTGATTGGTCGAGAAAACATAACAAAACATTTGACCAATCAAAACCCCCCTAAAATCTTTACTACAAAGCAGATCATGAAAATACACCTTATAATTTAAGCATAGCTGTGATCTCTTTATTTGGAAATGCAGGGACAATGATTCGAAGTGTATGGTTATGTTAGTAGGGCTTTTTAGTGTGGGATTAAACAGTTGTCATAGAAGTGAAAACCCCACTCGCCATTACTGAACACCCATCAATCGACAGAGTTTTATTTAAAACGCTTTGCTAATAGCGCATATTCCCAGAGATAAATATCGGGGTCGTGGTTGACTTACGTTTTGTATTGATACAGGAGTAGACACCGTCCCCGGCGTATCCGTCTTTACACACACAGCTACGTTGTCCGTTCTTCCAGGCGCAGGTGGCCTCTTTGTGGCACCCTTGTCCCATGGGGTATCTATTCATGGTAGGTTTGTTGTTTTTCATTTCACATTTGAAAATGGCGGAGCAGTCAATAGCACCATATTCAGCACCAATCTAACAAAAATAAATAAATAAATAAAATTAGAAGTAGCTGTTTAGTTATTATTAATATTTTTTCAAAATACAAAAACACTAATTTGATGTCAGCATTGAAATAACCTTAAGAACTGAATGAGATTAAACAAACAAATATTGAAATAGTTTTGATCCTTTGTTTGATGTCCGTACATTGGAAATGCATTATTTCTTCGAATAAATATTGAGGACATTTGAAGAAAGCTTACTGGATAATAACTTCCTTTTGGGTCTTTACATCCGCACTCATTCTCCCGGACACACAGGTCGTCGCTAAGAACAAAACCTGATTTACATTGACATCCCTCTACTTTAGGGGCTTTACAGAGAGCGCCTGTCAATTGTCCGTTACAAGTCTTAGGGCAGGGGTTCACAGCAGCGCTGTACTCCTCATTGGGTCCGCATGGAAGAGCTGAAGACAGAAATGATTTGATATATACTACCTAAAGCTGAATTTTATTTGAAATGACTGGTTTTAGTGGCATTTAGAAGCTGGGATGATACCATAGATGATAAGTAAGGCTTTATCCGGAAGGTGAAAATCTATAAAGTCTTACTTATTATTTTAAATAACACTTACTCCTCCATTTTGTGGAAGAAAAACAACCTCAGTAAGTTTTAAACGAGATTTAGAAGTGGGATAAAATAAACTATAAATTTCTGAATTATTTTTTGTTTGGTGTCTTTTGAAACGTTAATATAAACAGTATTTGTGTTATTTTGGGATAACACTTTCTTAGTTTGAACAGTTTTCTGATTAAGATTTTGTTCAAACTAAGAAAGTGTTATCCCAAAATAACAAAAATACTGTATAAGTTGCATCTCTGCTGGCCAAGGGTTTTATTACGAGTTACTCTTACAAAACACTTGGCCAGTGTAGAGGGGTCATCAAGTTCACAGGCTTATGTATTTAAACATGTTTTATCATCAAATAAGGAAGATGTTATCCAGCAATTTATAATTTCAGAAACTTCCTCCTTTTTTCAGTATATATTCATGTATAGGCAAACAAACTACTTTCAAACATACTAGTAACATCTTTGAATGGCATTTAGAAGTTTATTAACTAAAAAGGCAAAAACACTATATGGATGGCATAAAACGTTTCTTCAAAAATAATTGAGAAGTTGCCATCAATATAGTGTTTTTGCCTTTTTATAATAGTAAAATGTATATCTGATGCAACACATTTGTGTTGTGTAGCTGTTAAACTGTTGGTTTGCTTGTTGTAGGGATATGAATAAAACATAAATTGATTTGAAAGTAAAACTGACTATTATTAAATTTAATATAAGTAAATACTAACGACAGGTTTCCTTTGTTCTCCAGAATAATTCAAATCCAAATCCATTACATACAGCAGCAAAGGCGGTCAGGGAATCGCAGATCAGTTCATCCATAGTGAATCCTGGCTTTCCGTTGTAGGCGCAGACATCGACATTACAGTTTTCGAAATATTGCTCGACATCCACAACTGCTGCATCAATGCATTCCCTAAATGGTCCAGCGGTATCTTTGATCATACCACACATGGTATCAGCGCTGATCGTCTGTTGCATATTAGCGGTACATTCCTGCGGTGGGTCGACAGGTGGGGTGCATCTGAAGAGTACAAGACATGGAAGATATATTATTATTATTTTTATTATTTTTTTTTGAAGTTTTTCAAAAGCAAAGTAGGTCACAGTTTTAGTTTGCTTTGTCTATACAAACTGGATATCACACATGTCTTTAATGAATCGAAGGCTCTCATTCTTTATATTAAAATTTAAAAATGAACTTAAAATTATGTAGAGAGTAAGGATATATATATACATTCCACATGTGGTTAAATGTTCCTCCAAATTAAAATATTTTGGTCCAGTGTTCTTTGGTCTAAGGGGTAACAGGAAGCCGATGTGTTCGTGATGGGTTTATATTATTATACCCGTAGTGATTGTCCTCGCTCGTCTTTGTTTGTTGCCAGTAGCGTCTTCCTTCATGCATTTTACTGGCACGCCATCATATGAGTGAAATAAGCTTAAGTATATCGTTCAACCCCAATCAATTAACACATTTTCGCCCAAATTTACTTTTGTTCTTTTTACATGCAACAGGCCTTCTAATTTGATGTGTGCTGTGCTATGCTTTAACACAGATCACTCCCCTCAATCAGAAGGCCTGATGCAACATTCTTAAATCTGCAACGTAAACCTTTGAATTATGTTTTTGTTTACATTAATTATGCTCATTCACGTACCCTCTAGTAATAGAATCGCTGTCGTCGGTAACCGTGTAACTCATACCGATCAAATTAAAGCGATTTCTGTCATTGGTCACATCTTCACCATTTTTGGTATGATAATCGTCTCTGATTCCGTTGCAGTTTCCACAAAGTCCATTGAGAATGTTTCCGAGGTGGGAAGGCACCTGTACGGACACGTGACTGTTGCCGTTAAAACTGACTGTTATGCCACAGTCTGTGTCGACCTGCACAACCTGACCGTTATAGAAGACTCTCATCTTTCCATCTTTGGTGGTAAATGGAAGATACTGTGTTTTGCCATTGACCTGAAAAATAACAGTCAAGCAATTAAAGTCTGATCCATTTGTTCTTTAAGAATCCAATGAAGTTCAGCTAGAAAAGCAGAATAAATTAAATTTCATTGAATCTACCAGCAACAAGAGATCAAATATTGGACAGGGGGCCTTCCAAGGTGTGTTCCTAGATCAATGGATTGAGCGTTTGGGCACATGGGGTGTGTTGTCGTTGTCTTCTCGGTTTCTTTCTCTTCCCGGTTATTACAGAGCATGATACGGGTGATCCTAGCCATGTTGAGGTAAGTGGAGAAATTTATATTAATCTATAAATCTTCCGTTAATCTGGACAGGTCTAAAAATAATAACAATAATAGAAATAATAATTAAAAGGCAATCAAAATACCTGTACTCTGCGTCCGGATAGAATTCTAACTTTTTGTCCGTAGATAGCAAAGTCAATCATTCGCGTCCAGGAAACAACTCGGTTCCATCCACGCTGTTCGTTCTTAACTTCAACGCTAAACCAACATGGGTTAGACCTGTCCGTCAACTGACTCAGTGTGTACATGCATACTCCCATGAAGTCAATTTTCTGTCCATCATAGAGCAGATAATGGGGATCACCAGATCCACCGCACCGACAACGATCTGCAAGAAAAATGTATTTAGTAACAATATTATTTTTGTTTCAGAACCAAAGCTTCATAAACTAATGCATCCAGGGTTTATTTTATATGGATTTTCTTAGTACTACATTGCCATGGCAAGTATATTGTAAATGGATTTGATAAATTTATTACCAGCTAAATGCTGGAAAGCTGTACATTGGATGCTAATTAAGTTATAAAAGTGATTTGCAGAAGAGGGAAAATTCTCAGTCAAAGTTATATCAGTTTAATTCCAAAAGAAGACAATTGTAGTTTTACTGTACTTTCAAAAATGACATTTCACTAAAGTTCAGCTTCGTTTAGGTGAATGAACTATTGCCAATCTCAGAAAATTGTCTATAAATTTTTTTAAACCGTATATATGTAGATGATTTGGGAACAGCTGTGGGCATATCTTCAAAATACCCATCATTATAAAAGTGAATCAGAAAAATTGAGTCACTTTACCGTTAACGGTGAATTTCCACAGAATCGACACCTAGAATTAAATCTGATGGATTAGTGTAAATACCTGTTAAATCCACACATGTGTTGACTCCATCCCCTGTGAATCCCTTCTTACAAACACACATATGTTCACCGTTGACCAGGCCACATGTAGCATCCTTATGACATGTTATCCCACTCTGCATTTTCTTCAAGAAGCTGCGACCCCCCTCGAACACACACTTGAACATCTCACCACAGTTGGCGGTTCTCTTCTCAGATCCCATCTGCAAATTGGAAGAAAAGTTGAAAAAATATTGTAATTTATAAGCGTTTCACCAAAAAATATGAAGTCTTTTTTTCCATTACTTATTATTGCCTCACTAAAGCAATCAGTAAACGGGGTGGTTAATTTTGGTTAAGTTTGTTTCATTGGGGTTTAATGCTGTACTTAAGGCTATTTCACTCATAGGGCGGCGTACCAGCCCAATGGTTGAAGACAACCACCCTGAACAACATAAACAACAACCAAAGACAAGACAGGACAATCACAGGACCCCAATACAACAACATCACAAACAGATTGGCTTCCTGATGCCCTTTAGTTTGAGGGCAACAGGAAGAAAAGCTTACGAAACAAAACGAAAAATTCTGCAATTAAAATGTGTAATTTATTCAAGTTTAAACGTCTACAATCCAGGGTATTTAACTTATTTGAAGGCAGTGTACTCCAACTACAAGTAACTACAGTAACACATCCATATATTGTGAAGAACGCTGGACAGTTAAGTGTTCCTCAAGTTTGAAATAATAAGAAAAAAAGTAAGATATAAAATAATTAAAAAAGCGTTTACATACCGGGTAATAATCTCCATTTGTGTCAACGCATCCACAGCCAGATTTCTGAACACATTCGTTTCCACTCCTTACAAAACCAGCTTTACAGACACACCCTTCTTGTTTGGGTAATTTACACTGGCCCACATTGGCCTGCACGCAGGTAGGCTCACAAGGGGTGGCGTCAAATTTGTATTCCTCGTTAGCTCCACATGTCATAGCTGGAACAGAGGAAGAGTTAATAGTGAGACAGTGAATGAATACATGTAAGAATGAATTAACATTTGAATCAGTTGTAAGAATCAATACAAGAGTAAATGGAAGGTTGGTTTGTTTCTTTGATTGAGGTTTAACACTTTAGTTCAAGTTATTTCACTCATATGAGGAGGTGCCAACCCAATAGGCGAAGGGAACCTCCCTTGACGCCACTGGTAACAAATTAGATTAACAAGACCCCTAATCAAAGACGCAATAATAGACTTACTTCCCCTTAACCCATGGGAGAATTGAGGAAAGTCTCTCCTAACACTTCCACGAACTAAGGAAATTACAAATTAACAAATCCTGAGCATAATTTGTAAATTTTCACGTCTTTTTTTTTTTGGCCTGGTTCTTTTTTTGTGTGCTATTGATGTTATTTATATATTTGGCAAGCTAAGTAACTGAGATAGTTTGTTTGTTCCATTTGTTAAATCCCATCAAAGTTTGCATCTGGTCGTGTTTTTATTATCATTTTGGAGGTACTTATGACAGAAGTTTGGTTTTCTCTAGTCGACCCTGACAACACATTACCATCAGTACTGATTGCTATTACAGTTAAGGTGAGCTTAGGCTAAGATCGTTTTGTGGAACAGGCCCCAGGATCGTGTTTTTCATTATCATTTTGGAGGTACTTACGACAGAAGTTTGGTTTTCTCCAGTTGACAAGGATACCATTGTCGGCACAGTCCTGAGCCATAGCCCCGTGAGCATCACAGATTGTCCTCATTTCGTCATCAGTTTCGTAGTTTGCGCACACGTCCAAAGCACAACTCTTCACATAGCCATCAACAGCGACACGGTGGCTTTCGATACATTGCTTGAACGGAGATGATGGTGACTGAAGCTGGCCGCAGTAGTTAGGGGTCTCAGAAAACAGACGCATCTTATCAGCACTGCACACTGGGAATGGGGGGATATCCATGCAGCTACAAGAAAAAACACAAAAAGGATTTTTTTTTTCTTGGTTAAATTTAATTCACTTATGTGATTTCATGACTGTTTAATTTAAAAAAGAAAAAGCACAGCTTTTAAGTTACTGGAAACAAATGATATTGAGGCCTAATACGATAATGTTAGCATATTCAATTTTTGTTTCGTTCTCATTTGATTGATAAGAAACATTAAACAAATATAGTAATCAAAGTTAATACATGTTAATTACACCATTAGATAGGTTTTATTTTAAATTACTCAATAATTCATATATATATTGGCCAGAAATGAAGCAGTATTTCCCAAATCATATCTAAATTAAAGTATTCGTTTAAATTCATTTCTTTTTATTCATTTTTGCTCGTTCGATTGTGAAGCGTCACGGCCAAATGGACACAACTGGGATACCTGATCCTATAGACATTATGTACGTGTCTACAACATTTGTCTGATTGGGGTTTAACACTGTACATATTGACAAACTTTGTCACAAAGAAGAACTTACTGAGCCCATGGTTGATCGGAATCATCTGGTACGTTGTAACTGTTTCCAACCAAATTGTATTTATTGCGGTTATTACCAACATTGGCACCAGTTGATGTCATGAAATCATCCCCGGCATTTCCGTTACAAGATCCACAGAGACCATTCATTTTGTTGGAACCAATTTTCTTTGGAACTCTCACAACAACAACAGAGGTACCGTCAAAGGTAATTTGGACACCACACGCTGTAGTGACCATGACATTGTTGCCTGTACGGGCAACTGTTACGCCTTCAGTCACTGTTGTGGGCAAGAATTTCTCAATGTTGTTGATCTGCATGAAAGAGGGCAAAGACAATGGTGAAATTTTAAAGTACTGTAAATCACCTAAAATTTCGTTTATGAACAATGCTTACATTTTTGCTAGTTGTGACAATATTACAGCATGTAAACAGACATATTTATGTTTTCTGAGAAATCTTGATGCTTTTTCTAACTGGGAAATCAATCGACACGATTTCCAAGCCTTTAAAATAGCTTCCAAAGTAGCTTTTTTTTATGAACAAATTTTGAAGTGATTTAGGGTATTTGTAACTGTATAGTGTTAAAAGTGGGAGAAAAGCTCACAAAACAAATTTCAGTTGTACTGCTTATGTTTAACTTTATTAGGCAAATATATGTATGCCCATTATGTAGTCAACAGAAATGTAGACAGATAGGAGAAAACAGTGTTTGAATATTTGTTTCATCTGATTGATGGGCGCCCCAAAGTTTGTTGGAAACTATTCACCTGTGCCTCGGCTACTATATATTTCATTAGGTAACAAACTAAAGTAAAGCTAGAAATACCAGAAATCCATTAAGAAAAGAGAACTTTTTCTGTAAAATATATTAAAATTCTTTTTATTGGCAGACTATTTCATACAAATTCTTCTAAGCTGATTAATTTAAACCAAAGTATATAAAGGAGCATTAAGTCATGGTCAAAAATTTGCAAGGGAGATAATTAAGCGTATTTAGTCTCACACACATATAACACATGGAGGTCATCAGTTGCCGGTATATTTAACCATACTGTATGAAGTTTTGGAGGAGATTTGTAAATTGTCTTGATGCTTTGAAACTGTTCCAAGAGTGATATTTATTACATCAGGGTGTGTTCTTCTATTTTTGTCCCTAGGTTTCCTTTTCCTCTCTTTAAGGTTAAAGTAAATACGTAAAGCTGCATCTTTTTTGGCCCATTCACAGAATTCATGACGATTGTAAAACAAAGTTGAAAATACAGTCAATAGGAGTCTGTCTATTTGCTCACTGTGTTAGTTATGTGGATAAGTTAAATTCACTCTATATATCAATATCTGTAAAAGAATAAATGATGAATAGCTTTAATCGAATCTTGTGTACCAGTTGAGTAAAGTGGAGGGAACTTAGTTTATTTGAGGATAGTCTGCCATTCTCTCTGTATGGACTTGTTATGGCTGGGCTGGTGAGAGTATATAAACTAAATCAGAGTAGTGTCACTGGAGGATGTTATCATGTCAAAATTAAACATCATTTCAATATAGCAATAGCCACAATATGGGTGGGGGAGCTGAATGAGTAAGATTTGTTTTTTTATCAGTGATTTTCTGTAAATTAAAACCAGTTACACTACAACTTATCCTTAGTATTAAACAACAATAATTCAATTTATCTATGGCAGACATCTACTGTGTTCTAGTCTTAAAAGACTTGTCATCAGTAATTCTATCATTAGAAAACAATACAACAATAGCTGTAAATGCCATCTAGCTGGCCAAGAATTTAACCCCACCCCGATAATAAAAAAATGCTTAAATTTGAGTAGGACTTAGGATAGTATCAACAATAGAAGGACAAGTGTAAGATTGGGCCTCCATTAGTCTATGAAGGGAACATAAGCTAGATTGATTGTGAAATGACAGTAGACTTGTATAGTATGCTCCAGGAACCAAAGGTGTGTACTAGTCTTACACCTCTTTGTCACCAGACATTTCATACCTACTCTCACATTGGCAAACTTCAAAGCATGTACTTTTAAAGAATATTTTTTTACAACCTATACATGTTAATGTGCACCAGCCAAAATAATTTGAATAGACCAACACACTATCATCTCAAACTAATGTTGACAATGGTTAACATGTTAGACTTTTAAGTCAAGCTCTTAAATTAAAATGGACCAATTTGAAATTAGCAAGTGAAAAGCCTTTACACTGTTAGAGAGTACAGAGGGTGGTGTGTGTGTGAGGGGGTTACTAGTTCGTAACAGGAACGCAATAACACAAAGAATGCTAAGAGTATAGCAGACAGACAGGCTGGGTGTGATATACCTGATATTTGATATATTGACTGGCAGATGATACACTGAACAAACACATGTGTCAACAGGCTATCCTGGATTGTACATGTTCCCCTATTGAACATTGTAATTTGATACGCACTTGCTGTTTTTGGTCTTTGTAAATATGTAAGTAACACTTATAAAAGTTTACATCAATAATCAAACCAGATTAATGATTCTGAAACCAGAGTACACCAAAAAAAATTTTTTAAAAAGAAATAAGAGAATTCTCGAAAAATAAGCAGAGTTTAGACGAGCATAATGAAGGCGATTCAGTATTATTACAAAAATGCTAGTTTCCTTACTAAGATCTGATTTTAATAAACTGGTGACCATGTTTATAACAATATTTTCTTCTTGGGCAACATTATACATATTTTGTATGTTAATTAGTTTGAAACACCTATCCTCAGGTGATTTGAACAGTTTGAGGACAGCACATATACATGTATGTAACCCATGTATCTTCAGTAGATCACACTGTTTTTCGCACATAGGGCTACAATAATCATTACTTTTAAACTTCTTAGACCAGTCTACCAATTAGGCTAACTCTAGTTGTAATAATCTAGACTATGTAGTCTAATTCAGGCTACTTTAGATTGTGAATTGTGTACATAAACCCTACTTCAGTTCTTAGACCAGTCTACCAATTAGGCTAACTCTAGTTGTAATAATCTAGACTATGAAGTCTAATTCAGGCTACTTTAGATTGTGAATTGTGTACATAAACCCTACTTCAGTTCTTAGACCAGTCTACTGTTAGGCCATCTGCCAGGTTTAATCTAATTTGAAATAATATCAGTAAGAGTTTCATTTAAGGTATTTTAGAATTGTCATTGAAAAGTCTTGGTATGTGATGGCGGGAAATCCTGTCTGACTTTTAACAGACAGTATTTGATTGGACGCTTCTTGATCTAAGAGGTCCAGTGGTAGCTACCCAATGAAGCATGGCACGATGAATTGGGTAGGAAGTGCTTTGACAGAATTGAGCAACGAATAACAAGTGAATTAATGTTCAAATTAAGATTTTTGAAATAATTTCTGAACCAGAACAATCCAGCAGAGAGTGACATACATAATGCTCTGTGTGATATCACTAAAAGGGTGTTTGGAAGCAGTTGGCAAAACTGAAGAACTTCCATTAGCTTTGTAGGAGCCATCACGATTCATTACAAATTGTAGTAAAGGAGTCTGATTTTGGAGCTGGAACAACACGTCAAACAGCATTCTACAAATTGTAACCTTTAGGATACATTAAGCTGACCTAAAGACTGGTATTATCTTATAAATAAGGTCTTAGAGAGCCATCAGAATTCAATGGGCAGTAGCATTCATCAATCCTTTTCCCCTGTCATTGAGCGACATCATAAAAACATACAGATTCCAACTATTGGAAGAAGTTGGCAGGATAATTTTAACGCATAAATAAACAGACAGGAACCTATTTAGCCTTTGTTTATTGGCTATTCCTGTTGATTTAGTCACAGGTGAAAATTTACCTCTGGGTTATGTCATCTACAAATTACAGCTTTTGAGAGCAGTTTCTTGGCTGAAATACCGCCATTAACTGACAAGAGAGACCTTTTGGGTTAGTTTAGTGGCCATCACAACACCATTCATTTCCTGATGTTGGCACAGCTTTCTTTCAAATTGATATACAGGCACTTCCCTGGTGTTTCCTTAACCAGTGAAATCATTGGAGCCAAACGAAGTGACCGAGCATTTCAGGCGGCGGCCTTAAATCCTACAAAATTACATCTGCTTTTTCCCAGTCTGATCCAGTAATCCTTGAGACAGTCTGGCTTAAGACTGAAATATTACTGTGCTATTCTGACCTATGTTGACTCAACCATTAAATCAGTGTCTGAAACATGGTATAAACCTAGTTTAATAGAAACAAGATTTGCCAACAAATACCAACAATAAACTGGATTTCATATTTATTCAACTAAAAACATAACTAATCCAATTAATTTCTTTTCACTCTGTCAAACCCCTCCATTTTCATTTCCTTATTGGAACAAAGCGAGTTTTTGAAGACTGGAGAAGAAAACCCAGTTACTATTCAAAACCCTAACCCCTTCAGAGATTGGCACTATCAATAACAGAACTTTTTGCAGCTAAAGACTGATGTGTTAAGGTTATTTTTTAAAAATATGCTGGAGGTGGCATTTCATTACAGTGAGTTTAAGCTGCCAAAGTGAAGCCCTACTCATTGGTGCCAAACAGGTCTGGGCTGATGCCCCACCCATCACTCAAACGGGCCCAGCCATTGTTTGAAAATGCATTAACCGTTATTGTGGATTTCTATAAATCTTCCATTGAAGAAAATGTCACCAAATATCGAACAGCACCTAATGACCTTATGGAAAAAGGTATGTCTCCAAGTCAATAAAAGTCTTATGATTTTTATTGATTTGTCACTTTGTAGGTTCTAAAATAGCATCAAGGAATGTAAGCCAGGAAAATTGTCAAGACAAAACATGATGTCAGAAGTACAAATCAGCTCAATTATTGCAAGTGACTTGCAGAACGGGCGGAGGAAAATTAGGCCAATTGTATTACACTTTGTCCTTTAGGAATCCTTTTGCAATAATGCAAAATGGCGCCTTTAGGAATCCTTTTGCAATAATGCAAAATGGCGGACAATTATGAGATACGGAGGTAGCTATTAGAGATGACTTGAAGTTCATAAGCCACATCAAACAACCAGAATTAGAAAATAAGCTATGATCATGGTAGTCATGGCAACAGTAATTACTTGCAACAAAAGATTTTTTCAATAACAAAAACGCGATCGCATTAAGAGGATTTCCTTCCTGTTGTGATAAGTGATATTTTAAGCGTAAAAATTATAAAAGCTCTCAACAAATTAATCAGAAAAAGAAATAAAGGTATCAAATATGTTGTGGATTCACCTTCTGTTTATAATGGCTATATTTTGTATTGGCCTGAATTCTGTAATTTGGCTTCAAAGAGTCGAGAAGAATCTTAAAGCTTGAATAAATAATTCTTACAACTTATACTTGATTGATAGATTCATCACATTTTTGTCATTTTTCAATTAATAAAGAAGTTTTCTATTTTAATAGTTATAGCTATCTGAGCATAATACGCTATTCACCATTCATGACAAAACAGATTATTTTCAGACCACTTCATCAATACACATATCAATTCTATAGGCCTATCTACAATAATATAGAGCAAAAACTGTCGATACATGTAAAGTTCAAACACATAAGGACCTTTCCAAGATTCATCTTAAAATTAGAAATGAAAGAGGCAATCTCGACTGATCTTGACCTGTAAATCTAACATCAATCTGTCCATATAAGGTCATTGATAATTACAAGGAGTTTTCTGTCACATTTCTATATGTATATGTACAACACATTGGTAGACAAGACAAATGACAAGAAACGCTAAATTGATATCTTCTTTCGATAGTTCAAGGAGAAAAATTGATTCTTTTGTGGAGGAAAATGGAAATGGCATGTGCAAGAGAGGTTCTGTGGCAGCTGTAGAGTGTTATTGCGTGTGTGGAGTGGTCTATCAGAGAGGAAGAGAGGCTATCAGAGTCCACAGCCAGGATTTCTTCACTCTGAACACTGTCCTTCTAATCAAACCGGCCATTATCAAATATGTATTCAGTTCGTAACAACCCATGTCATATCTCTACTCAATGCCAGTCACTGGTCTTCCAAAGTAGGACCAAGGAAATTAAATGTGCAAACAGAAATTAATATGTCATTTTGATGACGTGAATTTGTCTTGACCACAGAAACACACTACAATAAACCTTAATGATTGATTTGGTAGTTAAGTTATTTGAATTATGACATTTTCTGAACTATACTCAATGTCAATGTTCATGTTAAAAAACAGCTGGACTACATGTACACTAAGTTGTATCTTCTATCATAGATCTTTGCCATAGTTTCAACTTAAGTTACATACTGATGATACATTAACTACATGACGGTTTCGATTAAACACATGGATATCACCTTACAGTTACAATTACCAGACACCTAATTGTACCAATTACATCCCTCAACCTAAGTACTTAACAGTAATTCTAGAGGCTCGATAAGACAATGCCAAGTTCAAGAATTCAAAATGAAACATAAGGAAGGGTAAGTTTAGCCAACACCCAAATAGAGCCTGTTAAGACTGGTGTAAGTTTCCAGATCAGGTCAAAGGCCAATGAAACATGATCACCAGTTAATTGACAAAATCCGTTTGTGCCAGGATGAATTTTATCTTTCCAAATCAAACCTAACCACAACAGTTGTCAGGTGACGACAAATATGTGTTTTACAAACATTTGGCTACATACATCTTTATTCACAGTATCCTCAATGAATAATTGTTTGCCAGCAAATAGTTTCTTTAGTTTTAAAAATTAAATTGATAACAGTAACCAATTTTAGTTGTTGAAATAATGATTGTGTATTGCAAACATTTTATTCTATCATGAATTCCTTTAAAATCCATTTTTAATAATCCAAGGCCAAATTTACCAGAAGAAAGATAAACAACTAACAGAGAAATCCTTTATACTCGGCAAATATATTTCCAAATAAGAGAATTAAGACATTCCGAATGTGAAAAACAAAAGTTATCTATTACAATATCAACTCGAGGATTTTCATCAAAACATAAAAATAACCAATTGGTATATCTAAATACAAACAAATCTTGTACTTACATTGTATGCTTAGTTGCACTGATGTTGTAAGTGGAACAGCCAGGGCATCATTTTTCGCTAAACATTTGTACATGGCCATATTTCTGTCAGGTTGAAAATTTGGTCGTATTGTCAGGACACTCTTGGCATTTTCTTTTTTATTTCCAGCATTGGATTTAGAGTATTCCATGCCACTTGTGAGGGCAGTTCCATCTTTCTCCCATGTTATGTTGGCTGCTGGTCGCCCGTTTTTGGCCACACAGGTCAGGAGAACCAGGGCTTGAGTATGTGGTACATCCACCACAGACCCATTTCCATAGCTTTCAATTTCTGGTTGATCTGGGGGAACTGAAATACAAATGTATAAATTGCCAATGTAAGTGTGAACCAAGCGACACAAATGCTCATTTTTATGTCTGTTAGTTTGATTGGTTGGTGTTTAATGGCGTACTCAAAAGTATTTCACTTTGATGATGACTAACATTGCCGTTAATTAGCAAAAAACAAAAAGAAACCTTGTTATAACCTCTCAGCGATATACAGTCACCACTCAATTTCCCCTTTAAACCTCGAAAGGCTTCCTTGATTCCATAAGCAGTAAATTGAGAGTGGTTCAGCAGGCCAGCCATGGCACAAACTCATTTTTATGTTAGTTTGTTTGATTGGGCAACCGGTTTAACGTCGTACTCAAGGGTAATTCACTTATATGACGACGGATTGTCCACTTCACACTGTTCATTTCCATAATGACTGTGGAAAACCATGAGGAAACTTGTAAAAACCACCCATGTGATTGCTGGAGCAACATCTTGTGACTCACTCATATACCTGATGGTCGACAGACGGACTTGATCCTGTGAATGGTACATCGGAGTAGGATTAGCAAGCGCACACTCTAACCACTGAGCCAGGGCTGCCAGCCCCATTTTTATGTTGGAGACACAAATCTAATGTTAATAATATTAATTACAAAGACTAGGTGAAATACTATGCCCATGACTTTTAAAGCCTTTAAGTACTTTAATGTGTACAATACTCTGACACAATATATGTGTTTTGTAAGACTGTGAAAGACTTATTTTAAACCTCACCTCTTTCAGTGGGGGGGGGGGGGGGGG